>CAXKVX010000957.1:0-50987 GCA_964058865.1 Eleocharis quinqueflora | reverse complement strand
AAACACCACGAAGAATAATAGAATACTACTCTATGTGCTTCATATCCGAGAACTTAATTTATGAGTGATTTTGATCAGAGTACTTCATTTGTTGGTGGTAACCATTAAAAAAAACACCACAATGCATCTTTTCCTCCTGCGAGAAGTGTTTCAGATCATTTTACTTCATTTATGAATGGTAACCATTCAAGAAAACACCACAAAGCATCTTATGCTTCTATGAGATGTTTTTCATATCAAACAATTCATTCATGGGGGTAAACATTAAAGAAAACACTCAAAAGCATCATATCTTACTACGAGAAGAGTTTCTTATCTGAGTACTCTATTTAAGTGTTGTAACCATTCACTAGAGCACCACGAAGAAGCATAAAATTCAACTCTATGTGCTTCATGTCCGAGTACATAATTTATGAATGATTCTAATCGGAGTACTTCATTTATGGTCGGTAACTATTAAAGAAAAGACCACAAACTTCATATCTTACTACGAGAAGAGTTTCTTCTCCAAGTACAACATTTATGTGTTATAACCATTCACTAAAACACCACGAAAAAGCATAGAATACTACTCTATGTGTTTCATTTCCGAGTACTTAATTTATGAGTGATTCTGATCAGGGCACTTCATTTGTGGGTGGTAACCATTAAAGAAAACACCACAAAGCATCCTACGAGAAGTGTTTCAGATCAAATTACTTCATTTATGAATGGTAACCATTCAAGAAAACACCACAAATCATCTTACGCTTCAATTAGAAGTTTTTCATATCTAACAATTCATTTATGGGTGGTAACCATTAAAGAAAACACTTACAAGCATCATATCTTACTACGAGAAGAGTTTCTTCTTTGAGTACTCTATTTAAGTGTTGTAACCATTCACTAAAGCACCATGAAGAAGCACAAAATACTACTCTATGTGCTTCATGTCCGAGTATTTAATTTATGAATGATTCTACTTGGAGTACTTCATTTATGGTTGATAACCAATTAAAGAAAGCACCGCAATGCATCTTATCCTACTACGAGAAGTGTTTCAGATCGGATTACTTCAATTATGGGTGGTAACCATTAAAGAAAACACCATAAAGCATCATATCTTACTACGAGAAGAGTTTCTTCTCCAATTACTTCATTTAAGTGTTGTAGCCATTTACTAAAACACAACGAAAATGCATAGAATACTACTGCATTTGCTTAAAGTCCGAGTACTTAATTTGTAAGTAATTCTGATCGGAGTACTTTATTTATGGGTGGTAACCAGTAAAGAAAACACCACAAAGCATATTTTCCTACTACGAGAAGTGTTTCATATGAGATTACTTCATTTATGGGTCGTAACCATTAAAGAAATCTCACAAAAACATCATATCTTACTACGAGAAGAGTTCCTCCTCTGAGTACTCTATTTATGTGTTGTAACCATTCACTAAAGCATCACGAAGAAGCATAGAATACTACTTTATGTGTTTAATGTCCAAGTACTTATTTTATGAGTAATTCTGATCAGGGTACTTCATTTGTGGGTGGTAACCATTAAAGAAAATACCACAAAGCATCTTATTCTACTACGATAACTGTTTCAGATCGGATTACTTCATTTATGAGTGGTAACCAATCAAGAAAACATCACAAATCTTCATATCTTACTACGAGAAGAGTTTCTTCTCCAAGTACTTAATTTAAGTGTTGTAGCCATTTACTAAAACACCACGAAGAAGCATAGAAAGCATGTGCTTCATGTCCGAGTACTTAATTTTTAAGTAATTCTGATCGGAGTACTTTATTTATGGGTGGTAACCAGTAAAGAAAACACCACAAAGCATCTTTTCCTACTATGAGAAGTGTTTCAGACCGAATTACTTCATTTATGAGTGGTAACCATTCAAGAAAACACCACAAACCATCATATCTTTCTACGAGGAGTGTTTCTTCTCCAAGTACTTAAAGTGATTATGATCGGAGTACTTTATTTATGGGTGGTAACCATTAAAGAAAACACCACAAAGCATCTTTTCCTACTACGAGAAGTGTTTCAGATCAGATTACTTCATTTATGGGTGGTAACCATTCAAGAAAATACCACAAAGCATCTTATGCTTCTATGAGAAGTGTTTCATATCTAAGTACTATATTTATGGGTCGTAACCATTAAAGAAAACATTCACAAGCATCATATCTTACTACGAGAAGAGTTTCTTCTTTGAGTACTCTATTAAAGTGTTGTAACCATTCACTAAAGCACCACGAAGAAGCACAAAATACTACTCTATGTGCTTCATGTCCGAGTATTTAATTTATGAATGATTCTACTCGGAGTACTTCATTTATGGTTGATAACCAATTAAAGAAAGCACCGCAATGCATCTTATCCTACTACGAGAAGTGTTTCAGATCGGATTACTTCAATTATGAGTGGTAACCATTAAAGAAAACACCACAAAGCATCATATCTTACTACGAGAAGAGTTTCTTCTCCAAGTACATCATTTATGTGTTATAACCATTCACTAAAACACCACGAAAAAGCATAGAATACTACTCTATGTGCTTCATGTGCGAGTACTTAATTTATAAGTGATTTCGATCGGAGTACTTCATTTATGGGTGTTAACCATTAAATAAAACACCACAATGCATATTTTCCTCCTACGAGAAGTGTTTCAGATCATTTTACTTCATTTATGAATGGTAACCATTCAAGAAAAGAACACAAAGCATCTTACGCTTCAATGAGAAGTTTTTCATATCTAACAATTCATTTTTGGGTGGTAACCATTAAAGAAAACACTCCAAAGCATCACATCTTACTACGAAAAGAGTTTCTTCTCTGAGTACTCAATCTAAGTGTTGTAACCATTCACTAATGCACCACGAAGAAGAATACAATACTACTCTATGTGCTTCATTTCCGAATATATAATTATGAAAGATTCTAATCGGAGTACTTCATTATTGGTTGGTAACCATTAAAGAAAATACCACAAATCATCTTATTCTACTATGAGAAATGTTTCAGACCGGATTATTTTATTTATTTATGAGTGGTAACCATTCAAGAAAACACCACAAAACATCATATCTTACTACGAGGAGAGTTTCTTCTCCAAGTACTTAATTTAAGTGTTGTAACCATTTACTAAAACACCACGAAGAAGCAAAGAATACTACTCCTGTGATTCATGTCCGAGTACTTAATTTATGAGTGATTATGATCAGAGTACTTCATTTGTTGGTGGTAATCATTAAAGAAAACACCATAATGCAATTTTCCCTACTAAGAGATGTGTTTCAAATGAGATTACTTCATTTATGGGTGGCAACCATTCAAGAAAACACCACAAAGCATCTTATGCTTCTATGAGAAGTGTTTCATATCTAAGTACTATATTTATGGGTCGTAACCATTAAAGAAAACATTCACAAGCATCATATCTTACTACGAGAAGAGTTTCTTCTTTGAGTACTCTATTAAAGTGTTGTAACCATTCACTAAAGCACCACGAAGAAGCACAAAATACTACTCTATGTGCTTCATGTCCGAGTATTTAATTTATGAATGATTCTACTCGGAGTACTTCATTTATGGTTGATAACCAATTAAAGAAAGCACCGCAATGCATCTTATCCTACTACGAGAAGTGTTTCAGATCGGATTACTTCAATTATGAGTGGTAACCATTAAAGAAAACACCACAAAGCATCATATCTTACTACGAGAAGAGTTTCTTCTCCAAGTACATCATTTATGTGTTATAACCATTCACTAAAACACCACGAAAAAGCATAGAATACTACTCTATGTGCTTCATGTGCGAGTACTTAATTTATAAGTGATTTCGATCGGAGTACTTCATTTATGAGTGTTAACCATTAAATAAAACACCACAATGCATATTTTCCTCCTACGAGAAGTGTTTCAGATCATTTTACTTCATTTATGAATGGTAACCATTCAAGAAAAGAACACAAAGCATCTTACGCTTCAATGAGAAGTTTTTCATATCTAACAATTCATTTTTGGGTGGTAACCATTAAAGAAAACACTCCAAAGCATCACATCTTACTACGAAAAGAGTTTCTTCTCTGAGTACTCAATCTAAGTGTTGTAACCATTCACTAATGCACCACGAAGAAGAATACAATACTACTCTATGTGCTTCATTTCCGAATATATAATTATGAAAGATTCTAATCGGAGTACTTCATTATTGGTTGGTAACCATTAAAGAAAATACCACAAATCATCTTATTCTACTATGAGAAATGTTTCAGACCGGATTATTTTATTTATTTATGAGTGGTAACCATTCAAGAAAACACCACAAAACATCATATCTTACTACGAGGAGAGTTTCTTCTCCAAGTACTTAATTTAAGTGTTGTAACCATTTACTAAAACACCACGAAGAAGCAAAGAATACTACTCCTGTGATTCATGTCCGAGTACTTAATTTATGAGTGATTATGATCAGAGTACTTCATTTGTTGGTGGTAATCATTAAAGAAAACACCATAATGCAATTTTCCCTACTAAGAGATGTGTTTCAAATGAGATTACTTCATTTATGGGTGGCAACCATTCAAGAAAACACCACAAAGCATCTTATGCTTCTATAAGAAGTGTTATGATATCTAAGTACTTCATTTATGCGTCGTAACCATTAAAGAAAACACCCCAAAGCATCATATCTTACTACGAGAAGAGTTTCTTCTTCGAGTACTTCATTTAAGTGTTGTAACCATTCACTAAAACACCACGAAAAAGCATAGAATACTACTATATGTGCTTCATGTCCAAGTACTTAATTTATGAGTGATTCTGATCATGGTACTTCATTTGTGGGTGGTAACTAGTAAAGAAAACACCACAATGCATTTTTTCCTCCAACGAGAAGTGTTTCAGATCATATTATTCATTTATGAATGGTAACCATTCAAGAAAATACCACAAAGTATCTTATGCTTCTATGAGATGTTTTTCATATCTAACAATTCATTCATGGGTGGTAAACATTAAAGAAAACACTCAAAAGCATCATATCTTACTACGAGAAGAGTTTGTTATCTGAGTACTCTATTTAAGTGTTGTAACCATTCACTAAAGCACCACGAAGAATCATAAAATTCAACTCTATGTGCTTCATGTCCGAGTACATAATTTATGAATGATTCTAATCGGAGTACTTCATTTATGGTTGGTAACCATTAAAGAAAACACCACAAAGCATCTTATTCTACTACGAGAAGTTTTTCAGACCGGATTACTTCATTTATGAGTGGTAACCATTCAAGAAAACACCACAAAGCATCATATCTTACTACGAGGAGAGTTTCTTCTCCAAGTACTTAATTTGTAAGTGATTCTGATCGGGGTACTTCATGTCCGAGTATATAATTTATGAATGATTCTTATCGGAGTGCTTCATTTATGGTTGGCAACCATTAAAGAAAACACCACAAAGCATCTTATCCTACTACAAGAAGTGTTTCTGACCGGATTACTTCATTTATGAGTGGTAACCATTCAAGAAAACACCACAAAGCATCATATCTTACTACGATAGGTGTTTCTTCTCCAAGTACTTAATTTGTAAGTGATTCTGATCGGAGTACTTAATTTATGGGTGGTAACCATTAAAGAAAACACCACAAAGCATATTTTCCTACTACGATAAGTGTTTCATATTAGATTACTTCATTTATGGGTGGTAACCATTCAAGAAAACACCACAAAGCATCGTATGCTTCTATGAGAAGTGTTTCATATCTAAGTACTTCATTTATGTGTCATAACTATTAAAAAAAACACCCAAAAGCATCATATCTTACTACGAGAAGAGTTCCTCCTCTGAGTACTCTATTTATGTGTTGTAACCATTCACTAAAGCACCACAAAGAAGCATATAATACTACTATATGTGCTTCATTTTCGAGTATATAATTTATGAATGATTCTAATCGGAGTACTTCATTTATGGTTGGTAACCATTAAAGAAAACACCACAATGCATCATATCCTACTACAAGAAGTGTTTCAGATCGAATTACTTCAATTATGAGTGGTAACCATTAAAGAAAACACCACAAAACATTATATCTTACTACGAGGAGAGTTTCTTCTCCAATTACTTCATTTAAGTGTTGTAGCCATTTACTAAAACACAACGAAAATGCATAGAATACTACTGCATTTGCTTCAAGTCCGAGTACTTAATTTGTAAGTAATTCTGATCGGAGTACTTTATTTATGGGTGGTAACCAGTAAAGAAAACACCACAAAGCATATTTTCCTACTACGAGAAGTGTTTCATATGAGATTACTTCATTTATGGGTCGTAACCATTAAAGAAATCTCACAAAAACATCATATCTTACTACGAGAAGAGTTCCTCCTCTGAGTACTCTATTTATGTGTTGTAACCATTCACTAAAGCATCACGAAGAAGCATAGAATACTACTTTATGTGTTTAATGTCCAAGTACTTATTTTATGAGTAATTCTGATCAGGGTACTTCATTTGTGGGTGGTAACCATTAAAGAAAATACCACAAAGCATCTTATTCTACTACGATAAGTGTTTCAGATCGGATTACTTCATTTATGAGTGGTAACCAATCAAGAAAACACCACAAAGCTTCATATCTTACTACGAGAAGAGTTTCTTCTCCAAGTACTTAATTTAAGTGTTGTAGCCATTTACTAAAACACCACGAAGAAGCACAGAATACAACTGCATGTGCTTCATGTTTGAGTACTTAATTTTTAAGTAATTCTGATCGGAGTACTTTATTTATGGGTGGTAACCAGTAAAGAAAACACCACAAAGCATCTTTTCCTACTACGAGAAGTGTTTCATATGAGATTACTTCATTTATGGGTGGTAACCATTCAAGAAAATACCACAAAGCATCTTATGCTTCTATGAGAAGTGTTTCATATCTAAGTACTTCATTTTTGTGTCGTAACTATTAAAGAAAACACACAAAAGCATCATATCTTACTTCGAGAAGAGTTTCTCCTCTGAGTACTCTATTTATATGTTGTAACCATTCACTAAAGCCCCACGAAGAAGCATAAAATACTACTCTATGTGTCATGTCCGAGTATATAATTTATGAATGATTCTAATCGGAGTACTTCATTTATAGTTGGTAACCATTAAAGAAAACACTACAAAACATCTTATCCTACTATTAGAAGTGTTTCAGACCGAATTACTTCATTTATGAGTGGTAACCATTCAAGAAAACACAACAAAGCATCATATCTTTCTACGAGGAGTGTTTCTTCTCCAAGTACTTAAAGTGATTATGATCGGATTACTTTATTTATGGGTGGTAACCATTAAAGAAAACACCACAAAGCATCTTTTCCTACTACGAGAAGTATTTCAGATCAGATTACTTCATTTATGGGTGGCAACCATTCAAGAAAACACCACAAAGCATCTTATGCTTCTATAAGAAGTGTTATGATATCTAAGTACTTCATTTATGCGTCGTAACCATTAAAGAAAATACCCCAAAGCATTATATCTTACTACGAGAAGAGTTTCTTCTTCGAGTACTTCATTTAAGTGTTGTAACCATTCACTAAAATACCAAGAAGAAGCATAGAATACTACTTTATGTGCTTCATGTTCGAGCACTTAATTTATAAGTGATTTCGATCGGAGTACTTCATTTATGGGTGTTAACCATTAAAGAAAACACCACAAAACATCGTATTCCAATACGAGAAGTGTTTCAGATCGGATTACTTCATTAATGAGTGGTAACCATTCAAAAAACACCACAAATCTTCATATCTTACAACGAGAAGAGTTTCTTCTCCAAGTACATCATTTATGTGTTATATCCATTCACTAAAACACCACGAAGAATAATAGAATACTACTCTATGTGCTTCATATCCGAGAACTTTATTTATGAGTGATTATGATCAGAGTACTTCATTTGTTGGTGGTAACTATTAAAAAAAACACGACAATGCATCTTTTCCTCCTGCGAGAAGTGTTTCAGATCATTTTACTTCATTTATGAATGGTAACCATTCAAGAAAACACCACAAAGCATCTTATGCTTCTATGAGATGTTTTTCATATCAAACAATTCATTCATGGGGGTAAACATTAAAGAAAACACTCAAAAGCATCATATCTTACTACGAGAAGAATTTCTTATCTGAGTACTATATTTAAGTGTTGTAACCATTCACTAGAGCACCACGAAGAAGCATAAAATTCAACTCAATGTGCTTAATGTCCGAGTACATAATTTATGAATGATTCTAATCGGAGTACTTCATTTATGGTCGGTAACTATTAAAGAAAAGACCACAAACTTCATATCTTACTACGAGAAGAGTTTCTTCTCCAAGTGCAACATTTATGTGTTATAACCATTCACTAAAACACCACGAAAAAGTATAGAATACTACTCTATGTGTTTCATTTCCGAGTACTTAATTTATGAGTGATTCTGATCAGGGCACTTCATTTGTGGGTGGTAACCATTAAAGAAAACACCACAAAGCATCCTACGAGAAGTGTTTCAGATCAAATTACTTCATTTTTGAATGGTAACCATTCAAGAAAACACCACAAATCATCTTACGCTTCAATTAGAAGTTTTTCATATCTAACAATTCATTTATGGGTGGTAACCATTAAAGAAAACACTCACAAGCATCATATCTTACTACGAGAAGAGTTTCTTCTTTGAGTACTCTATTTAAGTGTTGTAACCATTCACTAAAGCACCACGAAGAAGCACAAAATACTACTCTATGTGCTTCATGTCCGAGTATTTAATTTATGAATGATTCTACTTGGAGTACTTCATTTATGGTTGATAACCAATTAAAGAAAGCACCGCAATGCATCTTATCCTACTACGAGAAGTGTTTCAGATCGGATTACTTCAATTATGAGTGGTAACCATTAAAGAAAACACCACAACGCATCATATCTTACTACGAGAAGAGTTTCTTCTCCAATTACTTCATTTAAGTGTTGTAGCCATTTACTAAAACACAACGAAAATGCATAGAATACTACTGCATTTGCTTCAAGTCCGAGTACTTAATTTGTAAGTAATTCTGATCGGAGTACTTTATTTATGGGTGGTAACCAGTAAAGAAAACACCACAAAGCATATTTTCCTACTACGAGAAGTGTTTCATATGAGATTACTTCATTTATGGGTCGTAACCATTAAAGAAATCTCACAAAAACATCATATCTTACTACGAGAAGAGTTCCTCCTCTGAGTACTCTATTTATGTGTTGTAACCATTCACTAAAGCATCACGAAGAAGCATAGAATACTACTTTTTGTGTTTAATGTCCAAGTACTTATTTTATGAGTAATTCTGATCAGGGTACTTCATTTGTGGTTGGTAACCATTAAAGAAAATACCACAAAGCATATTATTCTACTACGATAAGTGTTTCAGATCATATTACTTCATTTATGAGTGGTAACCAATCAAGAAAACACCACAAAGCTTCATATCTTACTACGAGAAGAGTTTCTTCTCCAAGTACTTAATTTAAGTGTTGTAGCCATTTACTAAAACACCACGAAGAAGCATAGAATACTACTGCATGTGCTTCATGTCCGAGTACTTAATTTTTAAGTAATTCTGATCGGAGTACTTTATTTATGGGTGGTAACCAGTAAAGAAAACACCACAAAGCATCTTTTCCTACTACGAGAAGTGTTTCATATGAGATTACTTCATTTATGGGTGGTAACCATTCAAGAAAATACCACAAAGCATCTTATGCTTCTATGAGAAGTGTTTCATATCTAAGTACTTCATTTTTGTGTCATAACTATTAAAGAAAACACACAAAAGCATCATATCTTACTTCGAGAAGAGTTTCTCCTCTGAGTACTCTATTTATGTGTTGTAACCATTCACTAAAGCCCCACGAAGAAGCATAAAATACTACTCTATGTGTCATGTCCGAGTATATAATTTATGAATGATTCTAATCGTAGTACTTCATTTATGGTTTGTAACCATTAAAGAAAACACCACAAAACATCTTATCCTACTATGAGAAGTGTTTCAGACCGAATTACTTCATTTATGAGTGGTAACCATTCAAGAAAACACCACAAAGCATCATATCTTTCTACGAGGAGTGTTTCTTCTCCAAGTACTTAAAGTGATTATGATCGGAGTACTTTATTTATGGGTGGTAACCATTAAAGAAAACACCACAAAGCATCTTTTCCTACTACGAGAAGTGTTTCAGATCAGATTACTTCATTTATGGGTGGTAACCCTTCAAGAAAATACCACAAAGCATCTTATGCTTCTATGAGAAGTGTTTCATATCTAAGTACTTTATTTATGGGTCGTAACCATTAAAGAAAACTCTCAAAAACATCATATCCTACTACGAGAAAAGTTTCTTCTTCGAGTACTTCATTTAAATGTTGTAACCATTCACTAAAATACCATGAAGAAGTATAGAATACTACTTTATGTGCTTAATTTTCGAGTACCTAATTTATAAGTGATTCTGATCGGAGTACTTCATTTATAGGTGTTAATCATTAAAGAAAACACCACAAAGCATCATATCCTAATACGAGAAGTGTTTCACATCGGATTACTTCATTTATGAGTGGTAACCATTCAAGAAAACAGGACAAAGCATCATATCTTACTACGAGAAGAGTTTCTTCTCCAAATACTTCATTTAAGTGTTGTAACCATTCACTTAAACACCACGAAGAAGCACAAAATACTACTTTATGTGTTTCATGTCCGAGTACTTAATTTATGAGTGATTCTGATCAGGATACTTCATTTGTTGGTGGTAACCATTAAAGAAAACACCACAATGCATCTTTTTCTCCTACGAGAAGTGTTTCAGATCATATTACTTCATTTATGAATGGTAACCATTCAAGAAAACACCACAAAGCATCTTATGCTTCTATGAGAAGTTTTTCATATCTAACAATTCATTTATGGGTGGTAACCATTAAAGAAAACACTCAAAAGCATCATATCTTACTACGAGAAGTGTTTCTTATCTGAGTACTCTCTATAAGTGTTGTAACCATTCACTAAAGCACCCCGAAGAAAGATAAAATAGTACTCTATGTGCTTCATGTCCGAGTATTTAATTTATGAATGATTCTAATCGGAGTACTTCATTTATGGTTGGTAACCATTAAAGAAAACACCACAATGCATCTTATCCTACTACGAGAAGTGTTTCAGATCAGATTATTTCGATTATGAGTGGTAACCATTCAAGAAAACACCACAAAGCATCATATCTTTTTTTTGAAAGCCTGACAGAAGCTGTCTGGGGATTTTTATTCATATCTTACTAGGAGAAGAGTTTCTTCTCTGAGTACTCCATTTAAGTGTTGTAACCATTCACTTAAACACCACGAAGAAGCATAAAATACTACTCTATGTACTTCATGTCCGAGTACTTAATTTATGAATGATTCTAATCAAAGTACTTCATTTATGATTGGAAACCATTAAAGAAAATACTACAATGCATCTTATCCTACTACGAGAAGTGTTGCAGATCGGATTACTTCAATTATGAGTGGTAACCATTCAAGAAAACACCACAAATCATCTTTTGGTTCTATGAGAAGTGTTTCATATCTAAGTATTTCATTTATGGGTGTAACCATTAAAGAAAACACCACAAAGCATCTTTTTCAAATATGAGAAGTGTTTATGATCAAAGTGCTTCATTTTGAGTGGTAACCTTTCAGGAAAACACCACAAAACATGATATCTTACTATGAGAAGAGTTTCTTCTCCAAGTACTTAATTTAAGTGTTGTAACCATTCACTAAAACACCACGAAGAAGCATAGAATACTACTCTATGTGCTTCGTGTTCGAGTACTTAATTTAAGAGTGATTATGATCAGAGTACTTCATTTGTTGGAGGTAACCATTAAAGAAAACACTGCAATGCATCTTTTCCTACTAGGAGATGTGTTTCAGATGAGATTACTTCATTTATGGATAGTGCAAAACATACTTGTAATAATGCAAAACATACTTGAAACATCTAGTATAAACACCTCTTTCAACTAGTTTGAACACATGTTTTTTTTAGTCCGAAGACATGTTTTATTTAGTTTGCATCCCAAGCATTATATGCAAATCAAACTTGAAACAGCTAGTATGAACACCTCTTTCAACTAGTCTGAACACTTATTTTATTTAGTCTGAACACATATTTTGTTTAGTCTGCACCTCATGCATTTGTGCAAAACACATTTGAAATAGTGCAAAAACAGACTTGAAACAATTAGTGTTAACACTTTTTTCAACTAGTTTGAACACCTGTTTTATTTAGTGTTATTTAGTCTGCACCACATGAATTCTATGCAAAACAGACTTAAACAATGCAAAATAGTGATATGAACACCTATTTCAACTAGTCTGAATACATGTTTATTAAGTTTGCGCCCCATGCATTTTGTGCAAAACATTCAGGATAATGTGTAGGACAAAAACGTTTAGAAGAATGCACGATGAAAGTTTTCATTTTTATCTGCTTTTGACTTTTCCTTTTTGACAAAGTTAGAGAGACAATAGTGATGGACAAAGATTGGAGGACTGTTAGTCGGATTCTAATTTTATATAGTCACAAAGTAATATTATATAAAAATTTAGGGAGCTGATACACTGATACGCGATTTGATACACGATTGATACGCGCGTCCATTTTTCGCGAAAAACGTCTCCATTTTGTACAAAATTGTCCTCTCCAGTTGCTACATTGTTATATGCAATCGATACGCGCGTCGATGTGCATGTTAAACGTGTTGTAATGTATGTTATTCGAGTTCGGCTGCATGTTAATTTATTATGAATTTTCATTTCGTATACATGTGAATTTTGTATGCATAACAACTAGAATAACATGCATAACAACCAAATTTTGTATGCATGCATTTTAAATTAACATGCACAACAATAAAAAAATGATGTATGATGTTTAAGCTGCATTACAATAAAAAAAACTACCATAACAATTAGAATAACATGCACAACAACTAAATAAGTATGCATGTGTTTTCAATTAACATGCATAACAATAGAAAAATGAAATTTAAGCTGCATTACATCACAAAAACTACTATAACAACTATAATAACATGCATAACAACCAAATAAATATTCATAATAAATCAACTAACAAGCATAACGACAGAAAAATAAAAAGTTTAACATGCATAACAACTAGAATAACATGCACGACAACTAAATTAGTATGCATGTGTTTTCAATTAACATGCATAACCAAATTAATATGCATGTGTTTTCAATTAACATGCATAACCAAAATATGCATAGTAAAATCAACCAACATGCATTACAACTAAAATGACATGTATGACAACCAAATTAATATGCATGCGTTTTCAATTAACATATATAACCAAAATAAGTATGCATAGTAAAATCAACCAACATGCATGACAACTAAAATAACATGTCTGACAACCATATTTTATATGTTTGTGTTTTCAATTAACATGCATAACAACAACAAAAATAAAGTTTAAGAGAAATAGATCGCGAAGATGGAATAATGACGCACGCGCGAGAGAGAGACAGGAAACATGTGTAATATGAAAAGAAATTAAAGATTGAAAGTTAAAAATGAGCGTCCAACGACAGGAGCATCCAACGACAAGAGATCTTCAGTCGGTATCAATCGCGTATCAAACTCAATCTCGCTGAAACATTTTCCAAAAATTTAATGTATAACTTTCTTTCTTTTTTTTTGAAATGAATAACTTCCAGTAGCCGAAGCAACCTAGGGCTGAGCACATGTTATTAGATCTAGAGAAACTTGGAAGGTTCTTTTTTTTTGGAAGTGGAAACTTGGAAGTTACTATGTCAACGATGCTATTCTTCTGACTCGAACAAGATCTCCTTTTGGAGAAAACCTTGTAAAAAGGACGCAACCCTTCCAACTAAAATGATTCTACACAATTGGTATAATTATTACACAAGATACAGCGAACATCATTACAAATATTTGATATTACTTAAAAGGATAATTTTTTTATGTTTTCAGTTTACAAATGACACCCTAAATAGAAATGCACACAAGAGAAAACAATGCCAAGCAAATAAAAAATCAGGAACTAAACACGTTTCAATTCCATTTTGCTGCTCATTCCTGAAAATCCTCCGCAATTATCTGTTTCAAAACATAAACATTTACAATGCTATCATAATTTTTTTACAGGGAGTTGATACGTTCTTTCTTCCTCCTCATTCTTTGCATTCTTTTTGTTTTTCCTTCTTTAGTGAAGAAAACAACCAATCACTATGGGTAAGAAGCATTGTACCCAAATACCTGACCCAAACCCTTTGATTGCGAGACAGATAATGATATTTTTTTATCAACAAATAATGATATTTAAGACCTATCAAGGCATTATTATGAAGGTCGGTAATACAAGTAAACACAAAGTAGAATGTACTTAATCAGTACCAGTGAACTCACCTGGAAACATGGGGAAGTATCTACTACGAAGAATAATACATCCTCCTTGACGCCTGGTATAGACAATAAATTATTAAAAAAACGGCTATAAATTGGGTACAACAACAAATAAGTATATATATTCTAGAACTTGAGAGGAACAAACCTGAACAGAATGTAAAAAATGCATCAGTTGTCATAGGAGCTCAAAGCAGCCACAACAGATCCTGTGGTGTTGAACACCATGGAGACATCTGCGTGATCTTTCCAAGAGCGGTTTATCTTGATCGAAGGGTACATCCACTGCTTCACTGAATCTATAAAAGTTTCAGGGTTTGGGGAAAGGATGGCATCCCAATCGACCTGGACACCTGGAGGAATGCTTGCAGTCAGCTCCATATTTGCCGCAAGAAGTAGGCCCAGCAAGACCGTGTATCCCACCGCAGCAGATCCCCTTGAGAGAGGCATGAAGTTGTACCTGTATAGTTGGTTCAAATATTTTGGAATGAAATAAAATTATAGACATTCCAATGATATCATCCTTTAAAAACAACTCCCTTTTCAAAAAAAAAAAAGAGAGAAAAGATAAGAGCTGATTCTAAAAGAATATGGAAAATTACCAATAATAAGTCATGCGAAGGATTGAATCTTTGACATTGTTAAGCATGGTTAGATCAAGTGAAGCAAAAAGGTCACCACTGTATGTTTCACAAAGGGCCTGTGAACAAAAAAGAACATCAATAATACAGTCATATTTAGACAATAGTTTGTTTTTCCAAAATACACAACAACAACAAAGTCTTTATTCTCAAATAAATTGAAATAGGCTAGAAATGAAACCAAACTGAAATAAAAAGTCAAAATAAACAATAAAATATAATAAATAGTAAAATAGTAGTAAAATAGAATTACAAGAGTGATAATAATAATGCTAATAATAATAATAAGAAAAATAATAATATAACAATACACTATTCTACAAATCATAAATTTAGACTAGCGCTCTACGTTGTTAATTCTGGACTAAAGCGTACAACTATACCACTACTCCTAAAATATAGTCTTTCACGGTCTGGTATGTGGATCGCTCACTTCCATGCACTCCAATCTGACGCCAACTCTTTGAAGATTATCATGCCTTTAAGTCTCTTTTTATATTTTCATCCCATGTCAATTTCGATCGCCCCCTATCTCTTCTCTTATTTTTGACGCGACTTAAAACTCCACTACATACCGGTGCATCAGAAAGCCTCTGGTGGATATGACGATACCATCTCAAACGATGTTCAACAAATTACTCTTCAATCGGTGCAATCCGACCTTATCACGTATATCGTCATTTCTAATATGATCCCTTCTTGTACACTCACATATTCATTGTAACATACGCATCTCTGTCACACTCATCTTTTATATATATTGTCATTTAGTAATCCAACATTCTGCTCCATACAACATTATAGTTGCAGGTCTGGTCGTCGTCATATAGAACTTATCTTTCAATCTTTGTGGGACCTTCTTGTCGCATAGGATGTCAGATGATTATCGTCATTTTATCCAACCGCTCTTATTCTATGGCTAACATCTTCGTCAATCTCGCCATCACTCTGTAGTATCGATCACAAATATCGAAAGGTGTTTGTTCTAGGCACTACTTATCCATCTAAACTGACATTCTCATCTTCTGATCAAACGGCACTGAACTCGCACTTCATATACTCAGTCTTAGTCATGCTAAGTCTAAAACCTTTTGATTCTAAAGTCTTCCTCCACAACTCTAATTTTGTACCCATCCCTACCTTATTTTCGTCAATTAGGACCACATCGTCCACAAAGAGCATGCACCAAGGAATATTGCATTGTATATCTTTCGTGATCTCATCGATCACTAAGGCAAAAATGTAAAGGCTCAAGACTGACCCTTTATGTAATCCTATCTTATTAGGAAAGTCATCAATCTCGTTGTCACATGCTCTGACACTAGTCACAACGTTATCGTACATATCCTTGATAAGGTTGACGTACTTTTTGAAACTTTCTTCTTTTCAAGTGCCCACCACATGACCTACATCGGTACTTTGTCATATACTTTCTCCAAATCGATGAATATCATATGTAAATCATTCTTCTGCTCTATATGTCTTTCCATCAGTTGCCTTGTCAAGAATATCGCCTCCATAGTCGATCGTCATGGCATAAAACCAAATTGATTTTTCGTAACGCTTGTCATCTTTCTTAAACGATGCTCAGTCACTCTCCCGAAGCTCCATTGTATGGCTCATAGACTTGGTTTCTCTATAATTAGTACAACTTTGAATATCTCCTTTAATTTTGAAGATAGATACTAATATACTTCACTTATCTGGCATTTTGTTTGGCCGGAAGATGTTGTTGAACAGCTTAGTTAGCCATACTACCACTATGTCTCCAAGGCATCTCCATACCTCGATCGGAATGTTATCATGCCCTAAAGCGTTACCTACTTTCATTCTTTTTAAAGCCTCATTCACCTCTGTCTCTTGAATTCTTTGAATGAATCGCATATTGGTGTCGTCAAAAGAGTCATCTAGCTCAACGATAGTACTTTCATTCTCTCCATTGAACAACTTGTCGAAGTATTCTCTCCACATGTTCTTGATCTCATCGTCTTTCACCAAAGTCTATTCGTCTCATCCTTGATGCATTTGACTTGGCTGAAATCTCTCGTATTTCTCTCGCGGTGTTTGGAAATCTTATATATGTCCTTTTCGCCATCTTTCGTACCTAGCTTATGATATGGATCCTCATAAGCTCGACTCCCTACTTCACTCACAGCTTTCTTTGCGTTCTTTTATGTTGTTTTATACTTCGATACGCTGTCTTCAGTCTTGTCATGATGCAAAAACTTGTAACAGTTCTTCTCTTTGATAGCTTTTTGCACATTCTCGTTCCACTCCAAATGTCTTTAGGTTCGCGTCTATTTCCGTTGGTTACTCTGAATACCTCTGTAGCTATCTTTGGAATGTAAGTTGCATCTTCTTCCATATGTTATTAGCGTCGTAATCATCTTCATTAAAGGTTCTTTCGATCATCCTGTCCTTGCAAACCTGTTAGGTATCTCCTTTGAGTTTTCACCATCTCGTCCTCGATATTTTGACGCCTTTGTCCAGTCGAGCGCGTATTCGAAAGCGAAAATCCGAGATCACAAGCTTGTGTTGTTGGGCAACACACTCTTCGGATATAACCTTACAGTCTACGCAAGCTCGTTTGTCATATCTCCTAGTAAGAACAAAATCGATTTGGCTCGAGTGTTGACCACTGTTGAAGGTAACATAATGGGATTGTCTCTCTAAAGACGGTGTTAGCTATCATGAGGTCATATGCTACAACAAAGTTCAAAATATTCTCTCCTTCTTGATTCCTATCACCATATCCAAATTCTTGTGCACTCCTGCAAAACCCCTAGTTGTACCAACATAACCGTTGAAGTCTCCTCCTATAAAAAGTTTCTCGTCGCTAGACACACCTCTAAACATCTCTTCTAGATCTTCCCAGAATTTCTTCTTGACGTTCTCGCACAAACTTATTTGCGGGACATATGCACTACGGCGTTCAAAACTCATTCGCCAACGAACAACTTGACTAGTATAAGTTGATCTCCTTATCTTATAACGTCGACAACTCCGTTCTTGAGGCTCTGGTCAATTAAGACGCACACTTCATTTCTGCTTCGTTTTGTTCCTGTGTACAACTCCGTTCTTGGCATAGCTATAAAGTTGTCGCCTTCTGACTAGGAGGTCATGGGTTCGAGTCGTGGAAACAGCCTCTTGTGGAAATGCAGGGAAAGGTTGCGTACAATGACCCCAAAGTGGTCCGACCCTTTCCCGGACCCCGCGCAAGCGGGAGCTACATGCTCCGAGCTACCCTTTTTTCGCATTCTAGCACGTTCATTTAGTCTCTTGAACGCATAGAATATTTACGCGTCTCCTAATCAAAGTATCAACTAAGTCTCGTAGCTTATCCGTTAAGGATCCTACATTCCAACTACCTAGAAGAATTATTTTCCTCGGCTAGCTTCCTTACCCCTCGCACTCGTCGAGTAAAGTGCAAAGTTCTTTGCTCATTTGTCACTACACCAGGGCGCTGATGTAGCGCGTCATTAAGGGAATGACGACTCGACTTTGCACATTTAACACCATACCCGAGTTTCGATATGGCGCGTCGCTAAGAGGGTCATGCCCCAATGAAAGCCTATTGAGTTTCATTTCCATGGGAGTGGCTAAAATTTTAAGTTGGCTCGCCAAGCCTATCACAACCCTCCTTCTACGGGCCTGGGACAAGCTATGTTGAAAACAAAACAGACAGAATTTTTTTTCCAAAATACACATGTTATACAAATATTAGCTCCTCTAGAAAGAAAATAAAATACTAAATATTTGAATACCATGATCCTTAAAATATTGTTATATTTGATTTATAACTTATTTGCTCACGGGACCCGTACATAGGAATTCCCCCTTGAGACGAAGCGACACATAATAAGGCTAGGTTCGAGGTTGTATTTGGGCTAACAATCACATTTGTGGCATATATAATATTTAGATCCTAAGAATACTATTATATAGATTCAATTAAGAAAGTTCTTATTTGTTTAAATGTTAAAAGAAAAATAGAAGTATGATCCGGACATAACTTTGTACAGGTATATATATTTTTCTAAGGTTGAAAGTCCTATAATCCAGAGAAAGAAGATAATAGCCACCAATTACCATGCCAGGGAAGGACCGTTTATCTCTCTTCACAAGATCACAAATGAAAAGGTAGATTGACTCAGTTGAAAAGAAAAAAATGCAACAATCAGCAAAAGCAAATAATGTCTTTGACTAATAATTGGGAGCCAGAGAATTAATGCGAATTGGTTCCTCGTTTACTAGATATGAATAGATGCGAACAATCCGTAAATAAATTGCTATCCTTGTCACTATGGTGCGTAAAGCAATACGAGTGTGGGTGTGACACACAAACAGGAGGTGGACATTTGTGAGCTCGCGTGTGTGTGGTGGGGGGGGAGGGGGAGGGAGGGAAAGAGAGAAAGGGCGGAGGGACTGCCCATCTTTCACATAGAGAGAGAGAGAGAGAGAGAGAGATTTAAACTTGCCAGCTGCTGGCAAGAGTTTCAAAAAAAACAGAGAAAGAGAGAGAGAGGACCTCCCAGGCAAAGGCCATTTCTTCCTCATATTCTTCCCATCTGGATGGTGTGCAAGGCGTTCTGATTGCAAAGTCAAATCCTATCTTATCCCTGCACGTATCACATTCGTAAATTACAACAAAACAACACAAAAGCAAATCAACTAAAACGCAAAGAAAGCAGTTTACGTTATCTGAGTGGTAATTCTTGTGCCTTCAAGCTTCTTCCTACAAAAGGGGAGTAGCAAATTGATTAAACCTGCAATCTTTCAAACACAACTAAGTTATTGGGAGCATGTATACGTTCTTACCCTTTGTATGCTGTACTGTCACATGTGGTGGTGACCCAAAAGTTCTCCCCAACCAAATTGTAGAGGTCAGAGCAGGACGAGGCTCTTTTTACCTGCAAGTTTGAGATGAATATTTTGCTTTTTGTATGATAGTAACATTATTTTTAGATTATAAAAATTCGAAAAATAAAATCATTTTGCAAAGCTTCTACAAAAATGTATTATAGTATAAAGCACTGAGAACTTGCCTTGTCTAATTTTCCAGAGAGATCAACTAAACGATCTGCTGCATTGGTAACATACTTCGAGTTCAAAATTATAGTCTTTGCAGTGTCCAGCGTTCTATCGTTTGCACAGGAAGGCATCACATTAATTATAGTAGAACACTGAAGTGAAAGGTGGGTGTGCATGTGTGGTGGTGGGGAGAGGCTGGGAGGAAAGAAAAAGAGCATACACAGAGCATACCTTTGGTAATTCGGATAGTATCGCACCACTTTTGCTTGTCCAAGAAGCATTGGTGTGTGGGACCCAAAACCAGAATTGAACTCCTCACTGTAGAAGTTTAAAAAAATACTTCAGTAATGGCAATTAACTTAAAAAGAGAAAAGGCAGAGAATAAACACTGGTATTAATATCCTGGGACAGAGAAGAGGAGCAATTAACATAAAATAATGTAACCTGGAAATTTAAACACTACATTGATGTTGTAATTGATGAATGGTTATTTGGGGCAATTAGTGACGATTCAATGCATTCCTTTTCTTTTTTTAGTGGTGGGGGAGCTTAATTCCAACTGCCTTGCGTAAAATTTCTACAAAATGGCATAAGAAACCTAAAATACTGAAATGTTTACCTTAGCTTGTTAACCCAAACAACAGGGTCACACGGTTCAGATATTTGTCTCCACTTGACTGCAATGGAATAAATATCCTTCCAAGGGAGCAAATGCATTGAAACCCCTCTCTCTTCAACTGAACTGTAGGTAGTTGTACCAGAAGATGGCCCACTTGTGCTACAACCTGAACCGCCCCGGTTCAGGCTTGTCAGCCCTAGCTTATCCTTCCTTTTTATTGGCTTTCCGTTCTTTTTTGCATTCCTCAAAACACGCCAGTGCTTTGACACCTTCTGTGCAATTTCTATTGCAGCTAGCCCCGCCATGCGATACTGCAGCATATATAAATGAACATTGTAGTTATCAAAGACTATGTAGCAACTAGCCTTTCTTCCTTTTCAAACATGGAAGACATTAATTTACAAAGACCATTGGTACCCAAAAAATGTGACCAAAAACTAATGTTACAAATTGACGTTTGAATTTATTAAAATGATCCACTTCAATCAATATTACAGTGATATCTTGTTCAACTGGCGAGACATGCAAGAAGCACAATTTTGAAAGGATTACTGCCAAGAAGCCTAATCCTCATAAATTGGTTCTCGAGAAAGGACCTAAAATGATGCTAGAACGAACTTGAGAAAAGGAAAAACAGATAACAACATTTAAGGAAATTAGCAGGCACTCAAATGAAAAATTTGTCACCTGACGGCAGTTTTGCAAGAACCCAGGACAGTAGTATTGAATCTTCTTTCCAGTGCGATCAGCTGATTGAAGAAGTGCTATCTGATGCTTCGTGAATTTGAACTCTTGCTTGTTAAGCCTGCCTCCTTTCAAAGAGATACGCAAGGGAGGCTGCCTGTACACCTTCTCGCATACATATTTTGGATGTAGCCTTTTACACCAGTATTCCTGTTTAAATTTTGTTAGGCATGTAAATACAAAAGAGAACAAAGCTTAATCTTGAAATGGCAGCAACTATTAAATGAAACATAGAAAATAAGTATGCAGAAGGATCAAGAATTATCAAAAAAAACTACAAATTCGATCTTTACTCCAAACTCCAGTAGTGAATACAACTGTCCATATTACAGCTCCATGTGTAAGGAATCATCATCAGAAGCTATTATTACAGATAAAATTCATAAAAAGAGAAGAAAAACAAGAATAACACATGTGATAAGTACCTTGAAAAAGGGATCAATATTATCGTCAATATTGAACTGAGAGAACTCAAAGTTAACTTTTGATGCAGTGTAAAGAGCAATTTCTTTCTGCACAGGAATTTAAGCAAAAAAGAAACCATCATATTAATCCACATAGGCACACTGAACTTAGAGATAAATACCTTGAATAGGTGGATGAAATTTTATATTTGCAATACATATGTACATACCTGGTAGAATGCCAAGCACTGCAGAACAAACTTGTCTACAGAATCAAGCTCCAGATCCAGAACTGCATCATAGTCCTTGACCTGAATAAACACGAAAAATTATAGAAATTAAAAACTAGAACAGAATAATTGAAAAGCATTCATAAGCTAACATAACTATACCGCAGATTTGTACTCTCCAATTGCATGATAGCATGAAGCACGCAGGTACAAGCATTCAATATTAGCACCTTCTATTGTCAAAGCCAGCGACAGATCTTTAATTGCAGATCTGCTTGTTTGGATATATTAAAAAAAGGTTAACAATAAATTAACATCTTTGTCACTACTAAGAAGGCTTTGGATAAATTAACAAAAAAAAGTAATAGTATGGTCAAAACTGTGTTGCAAAAGTAAAGAAAAAAATAATAACCTATGTTGCCCCATTCCATGGTGGAGTAGGCCCCGCAAGTGATATGCCTTAGCAAACCTACATAGTAGTAATATTTGAACAAGGCATGAAAAAAATTCTTAAAAGAAGAAATAAGATGCAGTGAGAAGTAATAACTGAAAAAGAGGTCATAAAAGAAAAGCATACAATTCTCATGGCTCACCTTCCATCAATAATTAGAACTTTATCAAGGTACTGTAATGCTTTCTCTGAATTTGCCAAATCAAGGTAAAGCTGCAAGATAAAATATGTTAAAGAATGTTCATATTTCTGCAAAAATTACAAGTGCTCTGCCACAAAACATATTGCAGAAAAAAAGATTAAAGAAACTTGTATTTAAGAACCAAAAGAATGATTAGCATGACAGAGAGAAGATTTGATTCTCAAGGTATCCAGTTAGAAGTAAAAAGAAGAAATCAGAATGAAAACATACTAAAAACAAATATGTATAATATATAATGAGGTAATGACCTGGGCAAGATGAGCCCAGCTGTCAAGAAAATTTTGGTCCAACTTTATAGCAAGGAGATGCTCTGCTTCTGCCTTTTGGTGATCTCCTATTGCTGCTAATGACAGACCCTGTATTTGAGAAACAGACTAAATTCATAGCATCACATGATAAATACATTGGCTAGATGCATCATCCAAAACAATTAAAGGATGAAAGATATCAGCACCAAATCTGAAGTAATATCACGGTTTCATATAAGCAGTTCTTAAACATATAAGAAGTGCCTAAGAGAGGTTTGGTAATTGATACTTCTGGTTGTTCTGTGCCAAAATTTGGTACACTATGCTAAAAAAATGCTTTAAGGAATGAAATTAAAGCACAACCCCAGAGATCCACAAATCCAAACACGAGGACAGCTGCAATCACAACCATCTGAATTGTTTTTGGTCAGTAACCGATGATTCGGAAAATCCTTTAAGGAGAAGAAAAACCAATACCATATAATATTGGAGCTTACCAAGTAAGTATGGGCTGAGCTATTTTTCTTATCGCGCTTAACACATGCAGAGAGGTCTTCCACCGCAGTGTTGTAGTCCTTGAATTTGAAATTCACAATCCCTACATCAAGTTTTCCATTGCTTCTTTAAAATGAAGTTATATATAAGCAGAATTTTAATTGCGCAAACGAAAGAGAAATCCATATGCCAACCCCTCTCGTGCAAAACATCCGGAGAATTTGGCTCATATTGAAGTGCTTTTGATAAATCCTCAATAGCCTGAAATAAGTAAAATAAAAGGTAACTGGTAAAGATAACCCTAACAGAATAAAGAAAATATGTTAATACATACTTACACAACTATACGGCATACATTCTCCAGATACCTTATTGAAAATCTTATACTGCATTCAACAAAATCAAAACAAAGCACAAAAACAAGGAAAACGACAATTTAAAGACAGCAACAACGTACCTCACTGAACTCTCCAAGGGCAGCACGGGCCTGGCCTCGCCGCTTCCATGCCTCTGCTGCAGATGGATTTGATTGGATAGCCTACAACAAAACCAGACACTTATTTTGTGGAGAGACTAAAGGTGTTGAATTCTTTCTAAGAAAATTGAGCATATTTACTTTAGTAAAATCGGCAATAGCAGCATCCAGCTCTCTTTGGAAGGCATATGCTGTACCTCTTCCTATAAGTGCCTCTGGATATGTAGGGGTCTCCCGCAATATCTGTGAATATCATACAAAATTACAAATGGAGTTGTTCACCACAAGAAAAGGTTTCCTCTAAGCAAAGAAGCTCAATTCGCTACGAACCTGGTCAAAAATGGATATGGCTTGGTCATAATTTCCTTCATTCACCTGCAAATAAAACATAGCTTATATCAATGTGTCATTATATCTTGAAACCTTACTACAAAGAAATCAAAATAATTTCAAACACCATCCACAGAAAACCTTAATATCATTGCATATAAAATTCAGTAACAAAACAAAGGTCGCAATTCCAAAACAAATGTATGGTAAGTTAAATAATTACGCAGGTACAATTATAATTCATTCTATATTTACCTTACAATTGTTCAGTTTGTTCCCTTCGTAAATACAATGGTATACCTTAATATCATAGCATATAAAATTCAGTAAGAAAACAAAGGTCGCAATAAGCTAAATATAAAATTAATTATAATTGTACCTGCTCAATTCCTCTTGAGAGCCTAAGATCCAAGCTAATGGACTTGGTCTTTGACGAAAAATTAGTAACAAACAGCTTTCTATCCAACTTTATAGCCTCCCCACCACTAGGAGTCGTACACAATTCCACCATCTTTTTATTAGTAGAGATAGAAAGAGAAACATCTTCTTTCTCTCCAGTTTCACCTTCTTCACTGCTCCCTCCATTTACTTTCTTTATTCTAAGCCCACCATTACTTGATGCATCACTAGTATGGTCTTCACATATGATAGTCTTGGTGTCGACCACACGATCCTCTGAGATCACGACCTTTGTGTCGCATGGAGACGTATCAACTGATATGTCGTCAGTAATAGTGCATTGAGGCTTTTGAGATGATTTAGCGCTGGAGAGCAACTTTTCCAGTTCCAGTAGTTGCTTGAGATCAGCTGACTCACTAACAGCAATTTCATAGCCTCTTTCCCAAATAAGCAATGCTTCCTCTTTTCTTCCCATAGCAGATAAGGCATTGCCTGATTATACATCAATTATATTTACACTATTACATAGGTACCAGAACATTAATATAGACGACTAAATGATGTCTTACTTACTGAACATAATAATACCGATGCAAAAGATGAACTCCTCAGTTGACCAGAACGGTGAATAAGCAACATACATCAGTCTGAGATCAAGTTAGTGCCGACATGTACAAGTCTGGTACATAAACTAAGTTTTTTTTTTTTTTTTGATATATAGGGGTTCCTGAAAACCACAGCATCTATTACTAAATGCCTCTTAATGGGCAAACCTTTGTGCTCAAGGAGGTTTGAACCCATGACTTTGTTGAAGTCATCCTAGTTAACTACCACTAGACTACTAGGCCATTTGCTACATAAACTAAGTTACTACAACATTGGTCCAATTTTCATTCAAATAAACTGTCATTCAAACCCAGCTTTCAATGTAGCACCAAAAACTAAATATTATCAAATTGGATTCAGATCAGATATGGTATTGATCAAAGATGGAATAACAGATCAACATCAATGTTGACAAAACCTCCAGGGAAAATCCACTATAATCAAGTAAATTTACAAATTTGAAATCAGCCAAACTAACCTTTGAGTATGTAAGCTTGAAGATGATTTGGATCAAGCTGGAGTGCCTTATCACAGTCTTTGACGACATGCTTGTGAAGCTCCAGTTGACTATAACAGAAAGCTCGGTTGCTACAATATACCAATTGAAACAAAACCGTTCAGTTATTAGGTCGATATCCTAAAGTCCTAAGTGCAAAAAACTACAAATCTCTCGATTGAGAAGAAAAACCGTGAATTAGAGTGACATCAGATCCGAACCATATATCTTGAATCGAGCAAGACTTGGAGAGAAGCTTATCTAGAATTCTAATGGCTTTGGACCAATTCCGTGAGCTGCAGAGCTTCGCAAGCTCAGCTCTCTCGCTTGCCATAACTGCTCAGAGAGAGAACAGTGGAAATGTCAGAATTATAGGCGATGGGGGTTCTAATTGGAAGAAAGAGAGCACGAGATATCGACAGTGGAGAAGAAAAGGGGGAGGAGAGAGGAAACGAGATGCGGAGGGGAGGATTTGGGCCTTTGCTTAGCCTTTGGGTTTATTTTTCTGTCGTAACGCTTTTTCACGCAGAAGCTTGATCAACGGAAGGAATGGCACTTGCATACGTGGCTAATTAAAATCCAATGGTACCGAATCACTTCGGAGTTCGGATCGTTATATACGTCAGGATTCACGTTATCTGATCGAATCCAATCTAATCTAATAGAACATGATATCATGTTTCAACATTTTGATACTGTTTATTTCTACGGTGCTATGAATAGTATTTTCATTGTTATTGTTCATTTTCACAATGCTATAAACAGTGTTTTCACTGTTACTGTTCATTTCAACAGTGTTATGAACAGTACTTTCTCAGATTTTTCCCTGTAAACCCCAGTGCAACATTTTAGTTCCCCATCCCTAGAAAACACTCTGACACGCTTATGCAGTGTATATATGCCAGGTCGGTCCTGCTCTTCACCTTTTGTCCTTTTCTCTTTGTCTGTCCGCGCTGGTGCCTCTGTGGCTTGCAAATTTCTCGCTGGCTCTGTTGTTCCCTGTGTGGCTTGCGTTTTCTGACTTGCGCCTATGCGGAACGTGGCCCATCCCTCACCGTATGAAATCCTGCGATCTTCGAATATGTGCCAGGTCAGCACTGGGCTTGGCGTTGTGCCATTCTCCCTTTGGCTCTCTGCGTTTTGCCTATGTGGCTGTCAGGTATGCTTTATCGTTTGTTTATTCTTATATCAGCTTCGTGTCCATGTTCCTTCCATGTCTATGTGCTCTGCCTCCTTCTTACTTTGGTTGTGGGCCCTGCTTTGCCATCTGGATTATGCTGACTTTCCCCTTCTTTCGTGCCTACATGTCATTTTCCTCATGCGCGCTTACTGTTTGGATCTGCCGTATTTTTACTTCCCGTCTTTCTTCACACGCTTTATATGGCAATGCTCTTCTTGCCAGTCAACAAATTTCGTCGCTTTTCTTGCTTATTTTCCCTCTGTTTTCGCCTGTGTTTGCTGTTCTGGGCTTACCTTGTTGTGACGCAGATTTCGATGGTCAACCTTTCGTATGTTTGTTGCTCTACTCAATTACTTGCAGCAACTCCTTTTTGGTTCGTTATTCTTATAGCTGTTCCTTAGCTTAAACATATGGGATTGTGGTGGTGTGCCTTCTTATGAAACTTTTTGCGGCGTATGCGGCGGGAAAGGGGTTGGGAGTACGTTTTGTTGCGTTCTTGGGCTACTGTCTATTGTTTTCTATGCAATATGTTGTCGGCGGGTATTTTGCGCTGCGTGTTACTATGCAGGTCAAGCTTTAATGGTTTGCATGCTCATTTGTGCTGCTGCATAATCATGTTGTCGCCTGCCGCCAGCATGTTGCATGCATCTTGCTTGCGCCTTACAGCGTGGCGAAATGCACTTATTATATCTGCGGTTATTAATTGTACTGTATTAATTATTGCGTCATGCGGCAGCGTCGTGCGACAGCGTCAGCATCATGCTTATTGAATAGGATGGTTCGCATGCTCGTTGAAAATGTTGTTCAGAATAAAAGTCTACTTATGTGCCAAAATTTTAATTTTATTTTTATTTTACTATTGAATAGGATGGTTGAAAATTTCACAAAATTTGAAGCGCCATGTAAATTTTTCATTCATTCAATAAAATAGTAAAAAGATTCTAAAAAATGAAAATTTTGGCTCCTAAGTAATCGGATCGATCATTTACATTTTCAAATTCAAGATATGAATCGTAAGCACGATAGAGCTTAGTGTCTTAAGTACCATAGCCTAATTCATTTTAATATCATTTGATATTTTATATATATAGAAGACCTAAAGTATATGACACTTCTGACGGTCTATATTTTTACGGTCTTCGACAAGGTACCATATTTTTTTAAAAATTATATAAAATCTAAAATATAATTAATCAATAATTTCAATATCTAATTTTTCTTATTTAAAAAATCAATTTCGTTTTATTGTCAGAATCAAAATAACTATTGTCACTTCTTCTCTTTTGAAAAGTAGCAAGCCAAACTAGAATTGCCTACTTTAACTTTTCGAAAACAAGCATACAATATTTTCAAGGTTTCTAGTAATTAAACGATATTATTTCTCTATTTATAACCAAAAGTTTCTAGTAATAAGTAATTAACCTGGGTCATCTAAAAATCACCAGATTATCTACAAACTGTGTTGCACGGGTGCGGGTGCGGGTGCGGATATCGTATCGGATACGATACGGATGCGGCGATACGGTGATTTCAAAAATTGTTAGATACGGATGCAGCTATATATATTAAATTTTAATTAAAAAATAATTAATAATATTACAATTTAATAAACAAAATAATAAAAAATTAATAGTGTAGCTTGTTTTGGATTCAAATCTTCTCCATACTTCATGTTTCACTCATTTTTCTAGCGATATAACAAAAATTATCAACAATTTTACAAGATATGATTGTCACATGGAGTTTTTCAATGTATCGAGGCGTATTGGAGATCGAATTCGTAGGTCAAAATGAATAAAATAATCGGATACGCCAATCTCGATACGCCACGTGGCTTATCGGATACGTATCCAAAAGAGTATTTGAGTATCAGATACGTATCCGATATAATGCGGCAAAGTATCGAAAAGTATCCTGAGTGACATAGTCTACAAACAATATTACATCCAAAATAACTTTCAAAGCAACCATCATATTTTCTAAATCTACCCCTATATTATATGTAGTAATAATTTCCACTGATCCATAGCACCAGACGTTACTGCTTTATCTCTAATCAAGCAAATCTCCATCTGTCAGTTGTGAGTTGCTCCTCTGTTGGAGTTGCTTTAGTTCTATCCACTTCTATCTCTTCTTTTTCCATGAGTGCATATTCGGTAGGGTACCTCGTAAACTGAAATGGACAGCAGACGAAATTTTATACTATAAAATAATTCGTTATCATAGCAAATCACTGTGCAGGCAAGATGAGACGTTAAATAGTGAGACTGCAGGAAGGGCCCGCTGTGCTGCCAGTTGAGGGATGTGGATTCTTCGTCCATGGCCTTCTCTGATTCAGTCACTAACATGTCAAAAAGTCATACAAATCGCAAAGCAGAAATATATATGACCTTATTGGATTGTCCATTGAGCAAATAAGTGATTTGGCGTTTCAGTGCACTCACAAAAAAATACAAGAGGAAGTTTTAAATCGTATCATCCTTTTTGTTACCAAATTCTCTTTGCAGATTCTAATATTCTCTTTTCAAATTCTCCTTGGCTTTCGATCCTTTGTCAATCATTAACATATGCACATTGAGCAAATAAATTGTTTTTGACATAATTTTTCTTGCTGATTTGTAAATCCCTATAGCTCCATTTTGACGGATATAGAAATGTTTACTTCTTAGAATTTATTTTAAGCGAGTTTTGTCTCTTTTATAAAATGTTTACCAGCGTGCTTTATACCACTTTTCCAAAGCTTTGCAAAATTAATCTTTCCCTTTTAGCAAAGCGCGGGTTTCCGTTTTACTGTTAGATGCAAATCCAACTAGTTTGATAGTTGATACAGATACAATATTAGAATCTGATCTCAAAATACACGGGCAACACAGATATAAAGAAGAAAAAGGGAAAATAAGCATAAAATAATCTAATCAATTATACCAATCACGCTCTATAATATCTGCTTTTATACAAAATGAAAAAATAAATTAGACATTCCAAATAATAATAAAGAGATTTTACCAAGTCAAAAAATTCTCTCGGACAACTGATTCCTAATCCTATGTACAGACGCCAAATCTTTTGCATCACATCCGAGCCTAACATTCTTTTTGTTAGATATAAGAACAAAAGCATAAATGCAATGTCAGTTCAGACTCGTAAAGGGTGAAACAAATCCAGAGAAGAGGCTTCATTTTTTGGCTGAACCATGCCTGACTCATCGGAGTTGTGTGAAAAGATATCAGGTGGAGCATTGGTGAAAAGGTACTTGCTGTCTGACAACCGGGCTTTTGATTTCTGTTGATCCAGATATATGACGACAACAGTTATGTCATCATGAAAATACCGCCTCACACCTTTCTTTATGTGTCTCAAGTCTTCATATCTTATTTCTCTTTTCTTAGCTGCCTCAGTAAGAGCAGCCTTTACTAGTCTCTTTGCAATTCCCTAAATACAATAACAAGAACAAAGCTTTGAGTCCCAAACAAGTTGCAATTCCCTAGGCACCATAGCTTCTACTTTGTATCCCAGGTTAAGACAACTATTACAAGGACGGTGCTAGAATAACATAAGACATCACCACCCAACTCTAGAAAAGATTTTGCAAAACAAATGCACCAAATACAAATTCTACATCAATACACTGCAGTGATGTTGTTCAGAGAACAGAGATTTTCTTCAAAAATGCTGCCCAAATAACAAAACCTAGTCTTTTGTCACTAACGGGGAGAGAAGGTGCCATGGTGATAATTAAGTTTTACTAAGAATCTTTCTGAGAGTGACAGGTATGTGAGAACAGTTATCATGATATGCTGGTTCGTATGACATATTATTTATTAGCTGGGTTAAATCTTTCGTCTTGGATATGTAATAAATTCAGGAGCCGCAGATGAATGGAAAAGCCTGTCCTGGCATTTTTCTTTTAGTAATTTTAACAGCATGCTAGGTCACAATTGCCAGTAATCAGAATAGTTACAACCAAAACCCACTTGAATTTTTTGTTTTGTTTCTATAAGGACCTAACTGTCATCCTCAAATGATCTTACATTCACAACAAAACAAAGGAAGCTTAGAATCTTACTGATTTGGGGTTCTTGAAGACGATTTCAACAGCAGCTTCATCACTCAAGTGCTCCCATAAGCCATCTGATGCAAATATGACAAATCGGTCATGGGGGCCAAGTTTGTGGACCCGTATTTGAGGCTCTGCTGTCATGACTGGACGTTTTAATGTGACTGGAGAGACAAACTGTTGGAAAAGAGGATCGTTGCTGAACTCTGGTTTCTTGAGGTATACATCCCCAATAGACCTTGATACCTACAAATAAGCCATACCAGCTGTTAGCTTTTCCAATGTGTGTTTAACTGAGGTTGTTATAACTGGACTAGGGCAGCCTCGGAGTACGGCGTCATGCTAGTAAGTTATATATCTACAAGAAGACATGTGAAATCACTCAGGTACACAATATCGCAGTCCGCGTTAACACAATCTGATAATAGTCAAATACACAATATGGAAGAAACCAAAAGGTTTCAAGAAATGTATTTTGTTTCCAACATGACAATGGAAAATTCAGATATCGAAGAATGAGCCTTTCAACTAAATAGCCTCTTAGATAGCCAGAATAGGCCTTTTTCTACCATAAGAGATGTACTTACTAACTGTACTATTATGTCGAAAGAGATGTACTCATTCAGTACATAACCTCTTAATGTCTGGGACATCATAAGCCCATGGTTCAAACGTGCATATGCACGAAGGCGAAAAAATATGACATGAGGACTACAGTCTTTTAACAACTTAGCATGAAAGGAAACAATTCTCCTAAATCAAAGTAAAAATATAAAATGAAACTCAGGAGCAACACTAACAGAGATATTTCATATAATTTCAAATAACACAAATTGCCAAAATTCTTGTAGCATATGCTTTCATTAAGTGTGTGCATATGAAACTGGAATAATATTTTCAATTATGCATACTTTTTAAACTAGTGGTTCTTTCAGATATGTGGTCGCCATAACTATAGCTATAAGCCTAGAACCCTTCTTACTCTTACTATAAAATGAATAGTGAACATGATGAAATTTACTACTTTCTGGTAATAAATGTCTATCTAGACTATCTTTATTGTACCTGCTTTTTCCTAACAACAATCTTCTTAGTGGCATGTTAACACCACTAAAGATAAAATAAGACGCTAAACAGGTAACCACAGGACCAAAACACCAATTCTAACTTTTCTAATTCCCAACAAGACTGACTCAGAGAATATTACTATGGGACACATAAATTCCAAAAGGATGATATTGAGATAACGGATAATTCTCTAAGAATAATTCATTGATTTACGGAACATATAAAGCTAAATAAACATGACATAAAGCAAACAGTTCATTAGACAAATGAACTTGTTCGACTAGGGACCAACAAGTAAATAAATTTCTCTCCAACCAGAAGAAAACAAAGATTGCGAATACAAAAAGTGCGCAAGCAAAGAGGAATTAACTTAGTACAGTTCAGACAAGGAGAAATTTGAACGGTTGGTAAAACTGTAAGTTTGATAGGTAGTAAAAGCAAAGATTGCTCAATCAAAAGGAAAGAGAAATAAAAAGTGTACTAAAAAAGCTTTCATGTCTCCACTACAAAATTAAGGAATACAAGAAATTCTTGCAATTTGAGAAATTTCTCCCAATTTTCGTATACTATCTTTTATATTTTTAATACACATTATTTTGATGTTTTGGATACTAAAAACTTACATTAAGACTGAAAACCCTAGGAAATACAAGTACCTACTAATAAGTTCAAGAAACTTCTTATTTCTCTAATTTTTCCTATACCTAATTTCTAATATCTGATACTTTTAAAGGGGTTGTGTGTAATATTTTGACATTTTGCATATTCAACGTAGATTAGTTGTCGCTACAAATTAAAAGATTCAAGTTATCTATTTCTGAAAAAAGTTACGAAGTTAAACAACACCTGGATAATGCCCTTGACCCGCCAAACTCCCCTGGTATGCACAACAATATGGCTGTCGTCTGGATGCAACGCCGTCAATTCTTTTCTGACCTCCTCTCTGGCTGCATTATGATCACTTGACAGTCTCTCTGCCACAATCCTTCTGCCATCTGGTCCCCGCTTCCCCAGCACAGCTCTAGAGTCCCCCAAGTTTGCTACATAAAGTGTATCACCAGTAATAGCACCAACCAAACAGCACGACCCAACTGAGGCCATTTTTGGTCGGGACACCCACGAATGCTTGACCAAATGAAGGAACTCTTCTTCAGTTGATTCAAATGCCTGTTTTATTGTCTCACTTGATAATCCCCCTTCCGCTGCAAATTCTGTATGATAATTAATACTGTAAGAAAATGTATTGATTTGTAATAAACAAATCTAATCAACAGCTTCTATTACTTGCTGAATTTTACAACATTTTGTTGTGCGATCTTGTAATTTGGAAAATATAAATGGCATTTGAAATGGGTTAAAGTAGCATTTTAAAGATAATTGCTCAAACATTGATGGAGCCAAAAAGAGTTTGATCAACTGAGAGAATGTTGCCCTGCCCTTCTTCGTACTAGTCCGTATTGAAAAAAAAAAATTGAGTAGATGAGTGCAAGGAGATATATTCAACCACAAGAATTTGACTTCGTTACCTATTCTTGAGATTTTTATGGCAAACCTAAAGCAGATACGAGAAAAGTAGCGACAAATCTGATCATCCTTTCCACCAGAGAAGTTGCTACTTTCCATGTACCCGAGTCTGTCAAATCAAGCAGACAAAAATAGATAAATATCCTCTCTATAATCCCTGTCCCAATTAACCATCTTTCTTGATTCGAAACTCCTCTGGCGCTTCTGGTGCAGTGATCTGCATCCAGCATCATAAACTTGTCATTGAACCAAGATGCGCAACCGAGTCTCCATGAGAAATTTTTCAGAGAAAACCCAAATTTTGGTACCCGTTCCGTTTCCAGATAAATCCGATTCATGAAACCCCAAATCCAATAATTGACGTCGTCGACCAATTCAACGCTGAACAACTAATAAAGAATCAAAGCTAATTAGATACCCTATTAACGAAATACTTACTATGGAGATGAGGAAAGAGACGAGAGGAGACGAATCGAGATGCCTCGGGCCCACCATGGCCATCGTACACCCCAACAAAGGTCGCCGATGGCAACGTGACTACCTGACCTTGATCCTCAAGCGAGTGGTTCGCTTGTACCACAGCGATTGAGAAATCGCCGGTGGCATGTTGCTTCAGCTCCGTTTGCCACATGAGTATATCGCCACCGCCTAGCCTCATGCCTAGGCACCTCTCCAGCGGCCTGATCATATTTCGGAGCAACATATCCGCGTTCTTTCGTTTTCGCCTTGTTTTATTCCGGTACCTTTTGTTACCTTTTGTTTGTTATCTGGTAGGAGAATAGTTCGGAAACGATTGAGAGAGAGAGAGAGAGAGAGAGAGAGAGAGAGTTCGCGTTTATTTTGAGGAAGTTCGATTCGAAATGAAAATGAAGGAATATATAACCAAGGATTGGGGAAAGAAAAAGGGAAGAGGAAAAGCGAAAGAACGAGTGACTGGTACCTAACGTGGTATAATCATACCAATGCAAACATTAATACTGCGGGTTAATTTACTTCATAATGACTCGCTACGTGCTTGTTACAATGTCAAGGGGTAATGAAGAGAATATCTTTTTGCGAGTAGGCAAAACATCCGGCTCACTTACCTAGTATACGAAAGAGCATTAAAAAGGTATTATTTGGATATTTTCAAAGTTACCTCTGTAAATAGCTGTTTTACTCGTGAAATTCGGAGTAATTAGTTAATTACTGACTATTTCATTATTTGCTGTCACGTTCTTTCTGTTTCTTTGGAGAATTTAATTAATTAATGCTTTCAAAGTTTCTATGTAACGGAAAAGGACTTCTCCATATAGTATTTATGAATTATGACGAAATTTGAGTAATGGATCTTTTCATCAGAAAGTATTTTACAGTTTTTTTTAATTATGAAAATGACAGTGATAAAAATATCGAGTTTATCGATCAAATATCAGAACGGTAGATTTTCTATCGTGCGGCGGTTTTTTTCCGCACAGTAGATTTTCTACCGTGCCATTTTTTTTTAAAACTCAAACACGGATATTATTCTACCGTGTGAGGGAGATTTGAAATTTTTTAGCATGTCTGACCATGTCAAAAAATATATTTACAGTAGTAATCATAAGTAGCAAAATTTTCTGACATTTTAATTATAATTTTGTCTTTTTACTTTCAGTCCGAATCAGCTGCAGTATATATTTATTTTTATTTTCGTATTATCAATATGAGTGAGTTTAATTTAAAGAACTTTTGGTCAAAATCAAAATTGAAAGTTTAAAATTTTTGCTACTTATGATCATTATTTTAAATAATTTTCTAGACATGTTAGAGTTGTAAATATTTTTTTTAGAACAGAAATTTTTTGCTACCACACGATAGAAAATCTATCGTACGGCAAAAAAAATTTGTTAAACAGTAAATTTTACTATTCTGACTATTTTATCGAAAAACTTCAATTCTTTAACTAGTTCTATCCGTATCATTTTCATATTTATCAAAAAAAAAAATTGAGTATTTTGAGGGATCCAGCTTTTGGTCAAAGAATAGGAACGGACGGTTCAGTTGAGAAGTTACGATTGCAGTTGGAATAGAAAGTTACTGGCACAGTGCCACAGTGGCACCAAATTCAACAAAAAGAAAAGTACAGTACAGTGGTGGGGTGTGATTTCTGTGGTCACAGAAAATAAATATAGAAAGCTTTATAATTAAGCGGACAAACCGTGTTAGAAGAGATCGACTTGAAGTCGCATTTGTAAAATTACAAATATGACCCTGCTGTGTGGAACGAGAGTTTGCATTAAGCAAACTATGTCTAGAAGGTTCGATTGTTGATGACAGTTATTTACAAATGTGAAATGTCTACACTAAATACTCGAAATTGAAAGATACAGGTGCTGGAAAGATAACGCAGAGACATGCTTCCACGAAAGAGATCTTCAGACCGGAGGAAATTAATTTCACCTATGCTCTATGAATAGAAAAATTAAATTAAGAATGTGATGTAACAAATTATTGAGTTGATTTGTAACGTTGTCGAAGTTCAAATCCACTTGATTGATTACTGTTGTATAAGAGATCACGTGTTCAGAAATTAAGGAATAGGTAATAAACCTTCAAGAGTTTAGACAGATAAAGCTGATGTGTGACATCAGAGCTGTTATCTCGCCAACGAATTCAAATTGAAAACTGGCGAGCAAATAATCAACCCAATTGGCAAGTCAATCGGTGATCCAAAACTTGATAAGGTTGATATTTGGTTACATTTTTCGTTCGTATTTTTACCTTGGATTTATATATCCATTACATTACCGTTTGTGTCACATCTACTCTTATGTCACGTTTCATTTTACTTTTGTCCACAAATTCAAATTTGTTTAGGTTTTTCTTCTCTTTTCACAGAAAGATGGATCAAACCATCAAATTTAAATTTGTTCGCTTCAGTTCTATAAAATAAAAAATAAAAATTGACAGGCATCTTAGTAGGATGTGAAGCATGGACAAGTCTGAAAGAACTCCCTTTTCTAAGTTTTTAAAGAATTTCAATTGAAAATTTATATTATCACTCTTAATTAAGTAATCAAGTTTACGTAGGCATAACACTTCTTGTATTTTTTAATTCTTGAATCAGGGCTACTTTCGTTACAGAAACTTGCAACTCGTTACAGAATTTGTTGTGATGGATTGGCATATTTTCAATTTTGCCTTTAACTGCATCTCTGACTGATTTTTGAGTCTTTCTTGACAGGAACTCGTTGTGACAGATGAGAAACTCACTGTGACGGACGAATACTTACAAAAATAGTATGAATTTTGACAAATCGAACGGTTGAAAAAAACTGCAAACTCAAATTTGATTTGCGGCCACGTGAATAGACCCTGAGACGTTAGCTGGAATCCGTATTCTCCAGAATAATGCGGGATTTCGAAATGGTCAGCGGACAGCACTGTTACGTTGTAAATTCGTTGGTACTGTAGCAAAATCACTGTGCGGACAATCTCGTCGCTATAGTAACGATGATAATGCAGAGGACCCATTGCTGCTGACCATTTTAGAAATGTGAATTCCATTAGCTGGGGATCAAATAAGGAAACTTCTGCGAAAAAAAGACTTATATCAGCGATTGTTACACATGTAAAAGCTTGTATTGATTAATTAAATTAAATCTACTCATTGATAAACTATCATCTAATTAATACTCAAATCTAGCCATAAAAGAATCAAAATGCTCCTGCATACTAATTGTGTAATGTTTAAATTATTTATGATTACATATTTTTAATCTATGAAAAGTTGATAATATTTTATAAAATTAATGTTGACAATTAAATATTTGTACTTCATACGTAGTTTGTTATTTGTTTTTTCATGATTCATTTTATTGAATAGAAAAATATATTTTATACATGATTAAAATTGATAAATATATTTTATTTATATATGAATATGAAACTTTATGAAATAATTAATTATGTAATTTATTTTTTGATAATAAATGTTGTATATATTATGATTTGTAAATTAATTGAAATACAAATTTATCAAGAACATTCCAACATCAAGTAATAACGCCGAATAAACTGAACTTTTAAAAAAAAATTGAAATAACAAACTTGTGTATTATGAATATTTTATTTACTACATATAATTTTAAAAATATCATGAATTTCATACAAATTAAAACTTAATAAACATAAATAATGTAAACATTACATTATCAATATGCAAGAATATGTTAATTATTTTATAATTAAATTTAAATATTAGATGATAATTCATCATTTAGACGGATCGTTGTGAAGAGTATTTATTTAAAGAGTAATTATAATATTCCCACCTTTCTGTCCCCCTCTCGCGTCCCCCTTACGCGATATATATACTTATGACAGCACCGCTCCATTTTCCTGATACTTCCGACACATTCAAGGCACCGCTCCTTCTTCCTGCTACTTCCGACAGATTAAAGGCCCTTTTTTTCTTCCATTTTCTGTAAATTCGTGAATTCTTCTGTGCTTCCGATGACCAGTTTAGGTTCTTCAAGGGATTTCTTGAATCCAGATCTTTGTGAATTCGCATGAGCTTCGCCTCTTCTATATTGGAGCATCGCCTGTTCTAGCACCCCGCCTATTCCAGATCACTTGTTTCAGATAGCCTATTCTTCCATTATTGCATCGCTTGATGAGCATGTACGCCGATCAAATCGAGATGGAGCACAATAGATCATCCAGGATCACATCAATGGAGATATACTAGCGATTTAGCTAGAACTCGACATTCTATTGCTAAAAGGTAGCATGATTATTCGTATTTTTAGCTAGAACTCGATCAATTTCATTATTAATACAGCTTATATTCCATTATTTCACTCTTTAGCAAAAGAATAAGAACAAACCAGTTTCACAGATCAATTTATGCATATTGAAATCTGAGCTGTTAGAGAAAATTACCGAGTTCTTTGAGCATACTTTTATTGTTCATGTTTGAACATGTTTTGGTTTGTGCACTCTTCAGGACCAAACTCCATCTCTCTTGTACCTAGCAAAATGCTGCCAGTTGACCTCGCATAATGTAGCTGAATTGGACCAAATGGATGTGACATCTCAGATTGTCAAGAGAATAGATTTGGATGGAGAAGGAGCATGCATCATTGATCATGGAAAAAATGCAGCAAAATTACTGCAAAATTAGAACATGCAGGTCTTTATATTAGAATAAACAAGTCTTTATATTGTGGCAACCAAGTCTTTATATTACAACAGACAAGTTTTTATATTTATAAATGCATCAATACTGCTGCAAAATTGAAACCTTCAAGTCTTTATATTCGAACAAGAAAGTCTTTATATTGTTACAATCAAAATTTTATATTATAATTAGCAAGTGTTTATTTTAAAACTACTGCAAATTGCAACCTTGAAGTCTTTATATTATAACAAGCAAGTATTTATATTGTTACAATTAAGTTTTTATATTGCAACAAGCAAGTCTTAGACTTGAACTTATCTGTTAGCAATCAACTTGTCTATATTACAAATCCTCAAGTTTTTATATTACAACGCCAAAATCTTTATATTGAAACTTTCAAGTCTTTATAATACGTCAATGAAACTTTTCTGTTGTTAGGATTTTATATTTGAATTAATCAGACTTATCTGAGGATCAACTTGAACTTGTCTGTTAGAAGTCAACTTGTCTATATTTACAAATTTCAACTCTTTATATTACTACACTGATGTCTTTATATCAGAATTTTCAAGTCTTTAGAATTGATGCTATACATTATTTAACGCCTATGAGCTATTAATTAGCGGGGCGGAACAATTAACTAGCGATGATGTATTAACTAGCGGAGCAGAATTAAATTGGCGCGGATTGCCATTAATAGTGAATGTTAGTTAGGATTTAATGATTAGCGCCATTAATAACAGAGATTAGTTCCATTAATAGCATAATTAGTTAGGAGGACTTTTAAGGAGAATCATTAGCAGCTCCCTTATTTAAATTAGAAGTTTTTTTTTTAGAGTTATTTAAATTAGAAGTTAGAAGAACAAATAGTCACAAACGACAAAATTCGAAGACCTCAAATAACATTCTTTAGAGAAATATAAAAGATATATATACAAGAAGGAAACAGCGCAACGGAGAAAAATTGTACCTTTGACCCCAATAAAATATAAAAAGCCACCAATAAAAAGTAGTGGCCACAGCAGCCTTTCAAAACTTAGTTCTTTTAATTATGGTAATTTAAGAACTTCAGTGAATGAGTAAATTTTTATATTTTATGGGTTTGACAGAAACTTTCGTATTGTTGTGGTTTTTCTAAGAAAACATAAAGAATTAATTGAAGCATTGTCGCGTATTCATGCCGGCTTCAACTACCGCCAAAATAATTATATCGTGTAAAAATTGAGCATTGGCTGCATTGCTATGGTTTTTAGTTAATTTCTTATTAAATAATTAAATTAACCTTAATCTCAACCTCACCCACGTCAACTTTTCATAAGATGCTACTTATTTTCTTGGCTGGGAATGTGACATTAGGGTGGTCAATGGGCAATGATCTAGTCGTAGTTTATTCGTTTTTCGTTTCGTTTCGTAACAAATGAGATGATTACGATTCAAGAAAAAATTTCGTTTAAATAACGAAACGGTTTTTGAAGAAAATATATTATTTTATAATCATTTGTTTTGTAGTTTTGTTTGTGATTATATATTGTTAGAACTATTTTGGTTTCAGAGAAAAATACAATGCTGAAAAAATGTGATGAGAGAAGAGATAAATGATTGTTCGAACGAGGAGATTGATGATTTGATTTATGTGTATGATTAGAATTCTTCATCAACGATTTCTGATTTGTTTTAGTGTGATGAGAGAGGAAGAGGAGATGAATGAAGAGCGAAGAAAATAAGTTTAAACATTTTGATTCGTTTCGTGATCGTTCCGCACTGATAATGTCATAGTGTTTTATTTTTTCGTTTTCGTGATCAAATTTTGTCTTTTTTTTAAAAAATGATCAAGTTAATTTCAGTCCATACTAAAATTCAGTGCCTCGCAAATTATCAGATAAAGAAACTAGTTCTTTCGTCAAAAGAAAATTAGATAAAGAATGAGGAGTAATGGAAAAAAAAAAGGTAATGAATTTTCTTCCGAAGAAATTAAGGGACATAAATCAACATGTGCCAGCTCAGGGAACAACAAATTATCATGGGCAGGCGGAATTTATTGTGACAAGGCGGCTAACTGGTACTATTAATTGTATCTAGCTCTAAAAGGTTTTAATTTCATGCCTCTCCCTTTATTTAAAGGTATGATATTTTTTTTGCTCGGTATGATGTATCTGTCACCATCTATAACGTATAAACACCAATTTAAGACTTCATCACCATTTTGGATTTTTGGTTACTTTCTAAAAATCCAAATACCAGTATACCACGTTGTTTTGCGCCACCGGGATTTGGATTTGTTGCTTGTTATTCGATCTGGTTTACAAGTTGAGAATGGTATCTGTCTTGGTAGTGGGTTTTGTTAGGGATATAAAAGGGTAAGGGCAAGGTAGCTCAATGCTGATTCTTCTATCGATGTCTTCGTCAATACACGTGTTAGACAAGTTGTTATGCATGTTAAGTTAAATAAATAAATATCAATGACTTCATTGATACCTCATCGTTATGCATGTCCGACGAATTATTATGTATAGAAAAATTGTTATGCAAATTAAACGAGTTATTATGCATGCTTAAAATGCATAATTGTTTTTCAATACAAAAATAACAAATACAACAACTCGTCTAACATGCATAATAACTCATCTAGCGTACATAAATAACGGTCAGATACATGTAACGATAAAGAAAAAGTAGTTGAATACATTACATTACATTACATTACATTACATGGGATTATGATCCACTACATTGACATATTGGTTGAGGTTAAAAATATCAGGTGACTTGATCACCAACAATTTGATCAAATAAAGTTCACATTCACACAGTAACATGTCACGAATCCATTATCCATCAACGATCAATAATTGAAATGTGAAGTGTCATAAATACTCTTAATTAATCCTAATTAATTAACAATCACTCAATTTTTGGCTGGGTAATGTCAGTACCAAATTATCCATCCACGTCAAAATTGATTCATCCTTAATCCTGCAGCTTTTTGTGTTGCACCTATCACAAAAATTTACGGTGATAAATGCAATGCAAATGAGGTTGTCCTTTTCGTGCGCTTACCAAATTCAACAGCCCCACCCCCACTGCCACTGCACTGCCACTGGTATGAAATCACCATCAAAGGGTGCTTTGCTATTGCTGTTGACTTGTGGAAATTTCTGATGTGAAAATGAAGGAGATCCAAAGAGAGACACTAACTAAGGAATGGGAATTTTCAATTTTAGAAGATAGAATTGAAAATGAAACGACGATCGATGATGTGCGTGCATCAGTGCATGGGTCAAGGTTGCCAATGGCAGCGGTTGCAAAGGAAACGCGTGTGATTCTAGCTCTCTCTAGAGAATAGAGAATAGAGAATAGAGAATAGAGAATAGAGAAAAGAAACCTTTCTGACGATGGATTCAAATCTGGATTCATTCAACAAGATTCAATTTCTAATTATTCATTTGTGATTTGTGCTTGTTAGTCTCACGTCAGCACGCCTGTTGAAATATTGGTCACCATGATTCATTTCATTTCAAGTCAATTATTTCTTTAATAAAAGAAAAGGCACTTTGTTCCATTGACAGTTTGATCATCGCTGGCCTTGTTTATGAAATTACATTTTTTTACTGAAACGATTAAGAAAACTATTTTTTTAGTTACATACCCTAACAACAAGTCTTAGTCTCAAACAAATTATTTACAAAAATGAAATTAATCAAGGTAAAGAAAAATAAATGTAAATAATAGTACTATAATAAATAGTAAAATAGTATCTATAACAATAATAGTAAAATAGTAATAATAATAGTAATACTAATGATAACAATAATTATATATGCTACAAAGCTTAAGACTCTTTAACTAGCGTCATACGTCTCTAATTCTGAACTAAAAGCCGTATAATTATATCACTACTTCTAAATTTTAGTTTATGTCATGATTACAGTATGTTAAACGCTAACTTTCACACACTCCTATCTAACACTAACTCTTTGAAGACGTTCCATGCTTTTAATTCTCTTTTTATTGCTTTATATCTCATGTCAAGCACGACCGACATCGACCTGATCTTCTTGTGCTTCCACTACAACTTAAAACTCCACTGCGTACCGGCGCATCATGAGACCTCAGCTGGACATGCTCATACTATATCGAGCGATGTTGGACATATATTTCTTCAATCGATACAACCTCGATTTTGTTAGTTGTCACGTATATCGTTATTTCTAATTTTATCTTTTTTTTCATTTATATAAAAGATAATATTTTTCACGCGGAAAGTTCTGGGTTTAAATCTAAAGGGAATATTAAATTTGAGTGATTTGATTCTCAATTTTATTTATTTATTTGTTCTTTTTTAAACAGTTTGAGTGATTCTAATTTAACTGCATTTGCTTATGAGGAACCGAGTGAATTCGAGTTTAAAATAATAACTCGAGCTATAACAAAATGTACAAGCATCTCATACTTTTTTTAATTCTCAGCATTAATTATATTATAAACGTGTCATATATAATTACTAAATAAATTTATATTTATTGACGGTTACTTAGAAGTACTTACATGGGCAAAAGAGGCCTTAATACATTTTCAGAACATCAATTTTAATTTCACATTGCACAATTAAATAATAAAATATATTCAATAATTATCAATTATCGCTATTTATTATATGAAAATAAAATATATAACAAACATAAATATTAAATTAAGTAACAAAGCACTAAATTGATGAATCTTTCTTCATGTCTTGAAGCCAAAATAAAACATCAAAACAATCTATATAGAAATAATTGAAGAAACAATCTTATAAGTTATAATGAATTCATATATCACAATCATAATAATTTAAAAATTTTGAAAAATATACCACTAATTATTGATTTGGGATAGGTGAAATTTTTTAGCCTTCATATATTGAAAATGTTGCAGAATCCTTTCATCATTAATAGTAGCAAAATTTTCTCTCTCAACGTGCAAATCATGTTGTTGTCATTCATCCATTCATCGGTTATCTTATTGCGCAACTCGGTCTTAATGATTTTCATTGTTGAGAATGTCCTTTCAATTGTTGTTATTACCACATGTAAGATCAAGGCCAACTCGATGAGACGATATATCAATAGATAACACAAATGTCTTTCGGTTTGAATCATTAGAATAACAAAGGTTGCAAGATAATGACAAGTTATAAATACAAGTAATAAAATTCAAATTAATAATCATTGAATATATTCTAATACAAGAGTTCGTAGAACTTTCTTTAACCAATTGAATATATTGTTTCAACAATCATAGTTTTTTTATTCTATAAATTTTAACTCGCAATGTAGTGCAAATTAACATCTAATTTTTCTAAAATTGCAACATTGCATATAGCTATTCGGTTGAAAATACGCAAGAATTAAATTTTCGAAATTATTTCATTCACAAATTACAACAACTCATGTGCTTTATTCAATTATTTTCGAAATTATTGTTTCTCCAATTGTCACTGCTGAAAATAAAGTGTTGATACAAATTTAATTCTAAAATTCCAAACATATTTACATCAAAGCAGTAGATTCTAAAATTTAACTAATACAATTAAGAATTGCAGACTTATGCACAATAGAAACTTCGAAATTTTTGTTTTTTTAAATGTTACGTAAACTTCAATTTTAACTACTCTTAATTTTGAATCAAAATTATTTTGATTATTTGAGTTTCTATTTGTATGTATTGCGACACTGATCTAAAAGAGACAGCAAAGCGAAGAGAGAGCAAAGCAGAGAGGTTCGTGTGGTGAAGAACGATCCAGAATCAAGAGAGAGAGAGTTCAGCATCCAGCTTCTTGAGAGTTCAACATCTAGCTTTATGTTGCGGAGGCACGAAGCGGAAAGTTCCTGACTTGGCTTCATGCATAGCAGAGAGGTGGAGTCGAGTCGAGATTTGACTCATGAAGAGACAAAACGGAAGGGTTAAGAAAGAAGCCAGAGTTTCCTGTAAAGAAAGTCTCTGTGAAATGTTCTGGACCAGAGAAACTGGGCGGCTGAGCTCAAATTGGCCCTCACTAGTTTCGTCTATGACTATTTATAAACGTGATGTTCAATACGAATGATTAGTAATACATATGCCTCTGGTCCAACCTCGATGAATATTTGGAGAGAAGAATTTGAGTCTTAAAAAAATTACATTTAATCTAGACAGATCCTTTAAAAAATATATACAAAGTATTTCTAAGTTGATGTCGAGCAATCTGTTTTGATCTCAGATCAGGATGACTAAAACGCCAATTGAACTCGTATTAAACTTCAAGCAATTTCACATGGTTTCATGAAGGCCTCTTGTTTCTCTCTGTTAGTGCAATAATGTAGCGAAATATTTACTTGGACTAATTTTTTTCCAAGAAAAAAAATGTAAAAATATACTTGAAGTCAATTAACAATAAAAGCTATGTCCGCCATAGAACTTTGCATATCATGGTTCTGTTTTTTAATCAGGGTATCTGGGAAAAGCAAATATAAATTATAACTTATGTTAGAAGGATCAAATCATCATTACTTCAATAAGCACCATTTAATGCACCATTCATTAGCCATTTGTATGAATACTAAAATATTTCTCAAAAAATTAGAACCACCCATTAACAGAAATGGGGACACCACCAGAAAACATTCCTCTAGTGGGAATTGCTTAATCGTCAAGCTTTCGAAAGAAAAACTTTTTTGTGACGATAAATCATTTGTAATTTTTGAACGAGTTGTGATCTAATGGTAGGACAAAGATATCAAAGACATCAGATTATCAAGAAATAATGGCTTCATTTATCCGACATGTGTCAAGAAATAGTGACCAGTTGAGGTGTCAAGAATGCCCTTATTGGCTTATTCTATTCTCATATGATGTGCCAACCATGAGACCATCAGACAATACATATATCAGTGTCACGACTAATGCAACAAGTTGGTAAAACAGGTCATGAACCGCCAATTCGCATCTGACTAATCTCTTACAGTCTTACGTTACATCACTAACGCAAACAGATTGTAATTTGATGTCTGATAGTGTGAAGCTTGCCTGTCCGTCAAATCACTGCATGTAAAACAGTTCGCTTGAAGTCGATTTTTGCTTTTTCTAATTTGTGTGTGTGTGTGTGTGTGTTTTCTATTGCTAAACTGAGAGACATTTTTTTGTGTTCTTTTTCTATTGTAAAACAGAGAAACATTATTTTTGTTATTTTTCTACAGTTAAGTCGAGAAACATTTTTGTAAAACAGATCCCTAACAGCTGGAAAACAAAGCTGTAGGCTGGTATAATTGATCTAAAATTTCGACAAGTCATATTACCTAATTTGTGTCTCGTTGAAAAACTTTGCCACTCAAATCTTTACCTAAATTTGCCACCAACGTAATCGACCATTGCAACACCTAATTAGTCACTAGCAGAGTAGGTTGTGTCAAAGTAAATACTAAAATATTTCTTCGAATAGTTCAATCCACCAATAAACAAAAGATTGTACGACCAAAACATATTCCAATATTGGGTTATTTCGTGCAAATAGCGCTAAAACATTTCTTGATGAGTTGTGAGTCTAAATATGATAATAATAAAAAGAGGAGGGATCGGATGATCACAACTCTAAATAATCATAATTATTTTTTTCATTTTCAAAGTCCAAATTGTTGATCCAAACTATTAAACATGATCTTCACAATAAAATACGCTTTCAGATCAAATTTTTCATTTTATTGAATTTTTTTACTATTTATTAAGATGAATGCAAAAATATATCAAAGTTAAATAACGTAAACCATTAAATTTTGTACTCATTTTAATAAATAGTAAAAAAATTTAGAAAATATAAAATTTGATCTGAAGACGTATTTTATTGTGGAAATCATGTTAAACGATTAGAATCAACAATTCGAACTTTGAAAATAAAAAAATAATTGTGATAACTTTATAATTATTTAGAATTGTGATCATCCTATCACTCTAAAAAAATCATACTCTAGATGGCCTACCTCCAAGCTTGAATAAGGTTATTTTGTTTCAACAGAAACGGTTTTTTTGTACAAGAAAACCACAAAATATCTTTTCCAAAGGGGGGAAGCACACGAAAGTCTAAAAGGAGATATGGCCTAGGGGCTAGGAGCAGTAATGTACACTCCATTGCTCCTCCAATCAATTTTAGCTGGTTTTCTTAAGGAACAAGGACCAACAGGAAAACTACCTACAAATTCCAAAATCTTTTGAGATGGTCTAACTAGTGTTGTGCTAGACGGGCCGGGCCGGGACCCGGGATGAACAGTTACGGGTCCCACGGGTCCGGTCAACTCACGGACGGCGGGGGTCAACGGGTTTTCACGGGCGGGTTCCGACGGGCGCGTTCGGAAAAATTTCCGAAAGCCCGCCCTTGACCCGGGACGGGTCGGGACGGGTCCCACGGGTCGGCGGACGGGACCCTCGGACGCGGGTTTTTGAACCAATTTTTGTTTAAAAAATAAAAAAATTATTTAAAAAAACAGAATTTTTTTTAAATCTGGGAAATTGAGAAAATGAGGTAAAAAACATTTAAAAATTAAAAAAAATGCCAAAATGAGTTAAAAATTTAATTGAAAATCGGGAAAATTAAGTATTAAATATGGAAAAAAATATATATATATATATTAATTTTATTAAGAAAAAAATTTAAAGATATAAAAAATGGTTTAAAAACTTGAAAATCGGATTAATTAATTAAAAACTCTTGAGAAACATAAAAAATCACAAGAAAGGAATTAAAAATTAGATTAAAATTCGAAAAAATAAATATTAAATCTGGAAAAAATAATTTAATTTTTAATATGAAGAAAATTTAAAGATATCATAAAATTTTAAAAAGGCATAAAAATAGGAATAAAATATGAAACTATTTGAAAGCATGTAAACTAATAAAAGATGTGAATTGTGATTTGTGAATGAAGAAGTGAAGAGTATATTTCTTTTAAAAATTATGAGTTTAAAAATGTGAATTTTTTTAATTAGAAACATATTTTTTATTAGCACACTTTGTATGAAAAAGGATGCAAAATCGGAAAAAAAAATATGAACTATTTTTTCAATAATGTAACTTCTTAAGCAAATTACTTCAAAAAAAAAGTTACTCTCCTCCTTTATTCCGGGCTTGAGACCGGCTATGTTATTATTTTTTCATGTTAAAAAAATAACATAGGCGGAGTTCTAACTTTTTTTTTTGTTAGTAAAGATTTAGATGAAGTAAAAAATATTTAATGATTAGGAAAAAATTGAATAATGAAATATTCAAACCAAATTTATATTTGTAGATCGTTGAATCGTCTCATATACCAAAGCTCGTCATCTCCATGGGGGTCAAATTCATCGTCCGTATTATTTTCCGTGGTATCGGTACTCTCTTGATTATCAACACCGTCCATATTCTCTTCTTGATATAGAAGGCCAAAGCCTTGTAGATGATCATCCGCATCAATCCAATCCTTTAGACATACGAGTCGCTCAAAAACTTTTGCCTCCAACCGGCTCCTTTTATTCAAAAGAAAAAGAAATAAGTGAAAAATGAATAATTATGAAAATAAATAAGAAGTAAAGAAATTATACCTTTTATCCGTGAGAATCCGATTTGCCGAACTAAAACAAGCTTCCGATGGCACGGTTGACATAGGAATGGCGAAAATGTCACGTGCCATCAAAGATAGAGTCGGAAAAAGATTTGCATTCTTCCTCCAATAATCTAGAACATCGGTTTCGTCCGGCATCAATGGTAATGCTAAATAGCTTTGTAATTCGTTTGTGTTAATTGGGGGAGCATTGTTGTCATTGTCATCTAATTCGAGTAGTAATGCACTTCGGCTATTACTCCTATTGAGAAATTAAAAAAATATATTTAGTAAGTACAATAGATATATTTAGTAAAAGATTAGTTTAAGTTGTAGTTTAAATACAAGTAATTAAAATTTGCAATTAAAAAATATACCTAGTGTACGTAGATGAAGAGGCTATAGATTGTGCGGTATTCCTTCGATTGTTGTAGTGAGAAAACATGTCCTCAATCAAAGCTCGTACCTCGGGCTCCTCGGTTCCCCTCGGCAAATCTAAATGTGTCTTGAATTTAAATAACATTTTTACCGCATAATACAACTTGTAGCTCGGATGAAGGACATTTGCAATAATTGTAACTTTTGGAACTTGTTCCCAATATTTTAGGAACTTTTCCCTCATAGCGGCTATAATTGGAGCGATGTGCGGATCGGTGAGCTCCAAAACTACATTAAAAATATATATATAAGTATTAGTAATAGAAATTAAATATATATATAAGTATGAATAACTAAAATGAAATAAATATATATTATATGTGAAATTATAAGTATTATTAACTGAAAGTAAATATATATACATATATATATATATAAGTAAATGTAAGTATTAGTAACTAGTAAGTAAAATTAAATATAATTCAAATTGAAAAAACTGAAATAAATATGTACCTTTCATTTCGTCATACACCTTGGAGATGTAGAAGAGGTGGTGAAGCAACTCGTGGGCGGTTGGTGTGTACGAGCAAGACAACTTCACGGTCGCTATGAAAAAAACTCGAAGAAAACTCATTAGTCCACCTAATTGGGTCCACTCATCCGAGGATAGCATCATAGTCAATCCTTCGGGCGAGGAACCCAAAAACTCATCAATGGCATCTCGGTATTTAAGACACTGTTCTAACATCCTATAGGTTGAATTCCAACGGGTATCTACATCCCAAGGCACGCTCAACTTACTCAATCCCAACCTTTGACACAAAGCATGCCAATTTTGTTTCCTAACACCATTAGAATAAATAAAGGTGAGGCTATTTTTAAATTTCTTCACCAAATTTTCTACCCCCTCGGTTTTAAGTCCGGCCTTTACCGTGAGGTTGAGAATATGACAAGCACATTTTTGGTGAAATAATGCTCCATTCATGATCGGGTTTAGAGCACGGACTAAATACTCTACCGCTTTATTATTATTGCTAGCATTATCAAAAGAAATAGAAGAAACTTTACCTTCCGTGTCGGTCTTCAAATTGTACTCCCTAAGAACACTCATAATCGAGTTATAAATTATTTCCGCGGTGTGTGGAGACTCTATTGTACGAAAACTTATGACTCTTTTTTGGAGTCGCCAAAAGTCATCAATAAAATGTGCGGTAATACAAGAATAAGCAAGACCATGCTTACCGGCGGTCCAAATATCGGAGGTGATTGCAACCTTGAATGGTGCGGTTGCAAATATAGCTTGCAATTCATTCTTAAACTCAATGAATTGCCTTTTCAATTCTTTGGTCATTTTTCTATAATGGAACGGTTTATACGTAGGCAAACCGGCACCTCTAACCATCAAACGGGCAAAACTCCAACAACCGCCCATTCTAATTGGGTATTCTTTTTTGGCAATATATCGGGCAAACTCACCTAACATTTTGTTGGCATCATACTTAACCATGTTTCTTGTACCATCGGGGTTAATTGTGGTTTGTACGGGCAACGGGTCCGGACGTTCTTGTGGTTCTTCATTTTTTTTAACATGTTTATCAGCATGTCTACTATAAGTGTTGGTACCGTTTGAGCTAACATAATCATAATCAGCTTTACAATTTTTTACCTTGCATCTTATCCTTATCAAGTTATCATTCTCATCGAATGTCTGCTCAAAGTATTTCCAAAACCATGCGTTAAATCTTGCGTCTCTTGCCTTCTTTCTTTTCCTTGATGTCGATGGTGCCCCTTGTACGTCTACTCGAATTTCTTCGGACGCGGTGCTCGTGCCATCAATGGTTGTGCTAGATCCGGCCGCTCCACTCGAGAAGTTAGGTCTTGGAGAGGGTTGTGAGAAAAAATTGAACTCGTGGAATTGTGGTGTTTGTTGGAAATATGGAGAAGGAAAATTGAGGTTTGTTGGATTTTGTTGATAGTTCGGATTTGGTTGATAATTGGGAATTTGTTGATAAGTAGGAGGGATAGGATTTTGTGGATAAGTAGGAGGGATAGGATTTTGTGGATAAGTAGGAGGGATAGGATTGTGTGGATAGGGATTGCTCGGACCGAAAAAAGCATCGCTCAATCGTCGACCAATATCTTCGGTGTTTTC
>CAXKVX010000956.1:0-118369 GCA_964058865.1 Eleocharis quinqueflora | reverse complement strand
AGCATTGACTGAGACAATGGTGGAAGCACGATATACATTCCCTATATATATGTATATAACTTTTTGAAATTTCTTTATACATGATTGTCTTCTTCTCAAATAAATTCGTTTTATTTTTATATATTTCTTACTCCGAGGGATTATCTTTTCAAATGTTTTTTCGATATTTCAACCTACATTGTAAAGATCACCATCATTTACTAACCTTCAATTTTGAAATATATATTTTATTAGAAGAAAATAACTAAACAAACCGTCAAATAATTAATTCCTCACTTGTTAGAATACTTAATATCTACAAATTAACATTCGATACACGCAATACACAAACGTGCATCTCCAACAGAGTTTGCAGTGTATTTTGTAAGATTGTTAACATAAGAAAGAATATATATAATAACAAATAAGAATTATTTTCATCAAAAAAAGAAATAAATAAGAAAATTATAAAAACATCTAATAGACGACAACAAAACATACTATCCCCAAATATTTTTAGCGTTACCTATCTTGTCATTGCGGACCAAATTGCGAATATATTTAACAAGTATACTCAATTAAATCTTACATCTACTCGTTAAGTCCTACTTAGTACAGTGATAAAATAAAACACAAGATTTATATGAAAGAAATCTAGATAACCTCCGACAAAAGTTGTTTTTAAAGAGGATTTCAAATATATTTTCTGATTTGTTTATAATTGTGTGTTGTAAGCTTACGGTAATAAAAAAAAATTTAAGTGTACTCTAGACCAGAATAATTTTTAAAAAATATGGCGTCAATAATTGAGTTATGGTACAGAACAGAAATTCCCATCCTATTGGTTAACCGATCCACAGTCAAGTTTATCTTAAAAGAAATCTAGACAAGATCACAGGATAGATCTCTCGCTGATCTTCTTCTTCCCTGTAAATATAATAAACTAGTTGTTCACTTCAAACCACCATGAAGATATTTCATATTTGTCATATTCTCTGCTCACATCACCTACTTGAGAATTATCACTTACCAAGTCCTTCCATTCACAAAATTTCCTTCCCTGAGAAGTGTAGCTAAATCGCGTGTATTTTTTTTTAAAATTTTCTCATAAATATTTCACATCACACAAAGAAAGTACATTTGATGTATTTGATATCCATTTATGTCCTCATGATCGTTTGTATTAACTGTAGTTATCAACGTCTTGGGACATTTGTCCTCTGCATCTTTCACCAGACTTTCAAATACCAGTTAAGTAAGAATAAGATTGAACTAAATATTTTACACTTCTAATTTTGCTCCGCATCACCTTGCATTTGCAAAACAGGGGTTTATTCTAGAGCAAAATTCCATTGGAAGTAGTAGTAATTCACTAAAAGGACATAGTAATTAGTAAACGCCTCCAGTCAAAACTGTCCAAGTCAAGAATACCACCAAACCTGATGCCAGCACACACTTTCAACGGTGCAAAATTCATTTATCTTACATCACATATCTCTTTCCCAGTCTCTCTGGTGGCATTTTTTCTGTTATAGGCTTGTAGCTCTCAGCCAAAATATACTGATAAGGAAACCTGACATCTGCCTTTGTTTTATTACAGTCCACTTGCATGATTCTTGGACTCTTTCAGTTCACCTGCACATGCTCTGCTTCATCACAGCCTTCATTGCATATCAGGATCTCTAATCTAATGATGGAGTCGAATCCGGGGTTGTGTCAGATTCATCCTCTGCATCCCACAGAAAGTGGGCATATGAACCCAGCACATAGCTGCATGTGGTTTTTCAAGTATTAGAATTCACAAAAGATTTTATTGATACAGTTGTTGTTTTTTTTTCGCGGATTGCCTCTGTTCATGACAATTTTATCACAATAGTACACTTCTGTTAGTATTAGGATCCTTCATTTGTACTTATCAACATTTAGTTTTTTTTTTTTTTCTGCATACTGTCTGCCAGTTCAGTTTTTGGTACATACTACATAGCATAATCATATTCCTGCTCACATGTAAAGCAATGCTAATTTGAAAACTAAATTTGTCCAGCCTGTTGGCAGATTTTTGGACGTACCTAATCATTCCGAAATTTAAAAATGGGATCTCCTTCTATGTCAGAAGAATATCACGTTTTGCTCAAATAGAGCACTTATTCAATTGTTTTTGGACCTACCTCGTCGTTCCATTTTTCATTACTTCATATAAGAAACTTCTACAGTTATTACTTTAGTTTTATCAAACTGACGATTCAGGTTTGAAAGTTCATCTGTCCTCATAAGTTGGAACAGCATGCAAAGAAATGTTGTACTGTTGTACAAGACGACATAATTTGCTAATTAACACTGTAATTTCCATTAATGACTGATGTGCTCAATTCTTTACTTAATGGAAATTATCTTCACATATCTCTATTATGATGCAACGAGTGCAAACATGAGAATTGGAGTATAAATTCTTAAGTATATGGAACCATGTATTATAAAGGTGATGTCAAAAATTATATATACCAATCATTAGGAGAGGCCTGAACCGCTCTTTCCATGTACGCCTCTGCTCTCTCCTTTTCTCTCTCAGCTTCCCAAATCAACTTCCCATAAAGAGCCATCACCTCTCCATTTTCCTCTGCAGTGCCGCCTGCCACTATGGCTCTCTCATAGCACTCCATTGCCCCTTTCACATCCCCTTCAACCTATAGTACACACAATTTAAAATTTCAAGAAGGAACTCAGTAAATCAAATCAGGTTGATCTTTTGATCGATAACGCATACCTCGCGTAAGAATTTGCCATAGTTTGTTAGTACAAGCGAGTTTCCCGGATCTGATCGGAGCAGTTCTCGGTAGTGATCTCTGATTCGCTGGTTCTCTCTGATCTGGTTCTTCTTATTGTCTGGTACCACGATTTGCGTGTCAGACTCGGTTCTTCTCAGAGCAAGATCGGGTCCATTTCGAACCCGATCCCTTTCACCCGACCCGACATGAACCGCCATGCACCTCCTCTGAGAGAACCTGGTTCGAGGATATCTTCGATGGAACTGGAGAGAATTGTATCGGGTGAGAGATTTGGTTTCCATTTCAGGGTACTGGAGAGAGTAGTAGAGGTGGTGGTGGTGGTGGTGGTGTAAACAAGTGATAGAAGGCATGGGATTTCCCTGGATGGTGCGAGTCTTGGTTTATATAGGCAGTGTGATTTTTCTTCTCTCTGTGGGGTCCATAAGGTGACACTTTGCCCTTTTAATTAAGCACTGGGCTGAGAAATAGGCGAGCAAAGGTCCAAAAAAAGAAAAGAAAACCGAGAAAAATATAGGGGACTAGGATGTAAAACGTATCAAACGGTGACGTAAATATTTATTTGCGTTAATCGTTGTGTTTTAAGAGCGTAACAAATTTTTCTTGCGTGTTACGTCGCGTTTAATAAATTTAAGTATTTTTTCTTGCATTGAACGTTGCGTTTTAATTAACAGTTAAAATGTTAAAAATGTTCAATTTTTTTGAACATCTACTAAGTGCAAAACCAAACAAAAAAAATGGGAAAAATTGTGAAAATTACATTTTTTTACATGAAGCATAAAAAAAATCAATCAGATTACACCCTCTGCTCTCAGCCTAGATGTCAAACTACCTTATCAATTTTTACCTATCTTAGCTAATGGCTACAAATAAAAGGAAAAAAACAGCAAAACACATATATCATCATTGAAGATCATTGCATTAGAGACAAGAAGCCAAATAGATCATTCTCTAGGCTTCATCCTCAATTAGCACAAGATGAAACTAGATGTTGCTACTTCATCAGTGGTCCATAATGGATCACCGACTTGTCCACCACTTTCTGCATAAAAACAAGAAGGAAATGTAATTATGTAAGTTAGTAATTAAAATAAAAATATTAATAAAGTGAAATAATCCTAAAATGAGAGGTTATCCAAGACTGAAGCACACAACCAGTCCTGAGCACATATGAGAGCTTCCATACTCTCATCATTCAAAGAGTTTTTCATTGATGATAGTATTCTGCCACTAGTACTAAATATTATTTCTGATGCCACTATCGATATCGGGACAACCAGAATGTCCATGGCTAGCAGAGCCAAGACTGGATACTTAGAGGCATGAACTTTCCACCATGCTAAGATGTCAAAATCTTCATCCAAGCCGACCTCATCTAGTGCATCAGCTAGGTATTGCTCCAAGTGAGATTTTACATTTTCAGTATTCTTCTTCCCTCTAATAAAGTTTTTTAATCCAGCTCTTGTGTCAAAGGTACTATCTGATGCACTAGAACTTGTCCTACTTAAACAAGCAATTAAACTAATAAAGAGAATTACACTAAAAAATAATTAAAAAGCTTAGAGTGTCTCTCTACGTACTCTTTGAAAAAGCATCCATGCGAGCTTTCGAACCATCAATAATACCCTCAAAGGTATCAAATTGTAGCTTCTGAAAATAGTACTCAACAACTGCCAGCTTAGATCTTGGATGAAGAACACAAGCAATTATCAACAATGCATTCCAACTGGTCCAGTACTTGTCCCACTTAGCAGACATTTCCTGTCCCATCTGAACAACAAAAGGATACAAACTACTATCCATCTTCTTAATGTTAAGATAAACCTCAAAATATTATGGAAAAAACATGTTTAAGGTAGGATATTTGGTGTCACTCAACTTCAGTGTGGAATCGTAAAACCTTTCAAACAATCAACTAAGCTTTCACTGCTTTCCTTTCAAAATCAGAAATCCTTGCAATGTACTTCTTATCAACAACTACATATCTTAAATGGCTGGTTTGAGCTGCAAGGCTAACTCCAACATAAGATATGTCGAATTTTAACATGTAGGAACATCTCATGCAAGCCTCTTGTTTCGAACATCAAAATGTAAATAGCTACAAATTACAAGTAGATTTGTAAGAGATTAAAATTTAAAAATACCTGAGATGCTACCAATTAGAACTTCTCCATTCTAGCTTGCGGACCACGAATGTACTTCATCGTTTTGCGTATATTGGTAATCTTATCAGAGAGCACTTTCAACCCTTCTTGAACAATCAAGTTTAGAATGTGACAACCACATTTTTTATGAAAGATCTGGCCTTGTACATGAACTACATCCTTCAAGTGTGTTGTACTCAACAACTCCTTAATGTAAACATCATTGGCAGATGAATTATCAAGTATAAGGCATAATATTCTTTTTTTTCAAGTTCCTCAATACCAATATGCCATAAGTAGTTGTGACAATGCATGTGATTGCTAGTGTGTGAACTTCAATAAGATGAAATTAAGTATTCTTTTTCTTAATTGTCAATCACCATCAATGACATGTTAGGACCATGAAGCCCATATCTCCAGCCTTGTTGGTATATAAATCACTAGTAAAATTAACTCCACAGTCAAGTGCATCAACAAAATCATACAAGATACCTCTTTCTTTCTTATATTTTTTTACAATCAGACCTGAGTGTGTTCCTTGAAACTAATTTGAATTGGGGCTGGCGATCACTTAAAAACACTCTCAAATAAAGATGAGTTATACAATTAAATGGATTCTCATGTACAATTAGCATTTTGGCAAAGCTTTTTCTGCATTTGTCTTGGTCAAATTGCCAAGCAGCAAGCTCTGGGCCAACTATCAAGTGTAAAGAGGAAAAATGCCTTATTAGCATATGTAGATTATGTATTAACAAAATAAATTGAAAGTAATTGTACCTTTTGTATTACCAGCCTGCAACAAGCTTTGCAATGCATCAGATTTATGCCTCTTTGAGTGTGACATCTTCTTGCAACTCCTTTCTACATGATGTTTTGTTCGAATGTGGTCGTAAGGTTGAGTGCTAGTGCAGAAGCATTTTTAACAATTACAATTCAAATTTTTGGACCTTAATCACCTAGCTAAAATTACAAGCAAGCAAGTACTATGAGCAATTGAGCAAAACAAACAATAAAGTGCAAAATATAGTAAGAGAGAGAGAGAGTAAAGAGAAAGAACAAGAGAGATCGAGAGAACACAAGAACAAACGATATAATGCGGTTCGGCCTACAAACAAACTAGGGCTACGTTCACGGAACTCCCGAAACCAAAACATCCTTCCGAGACCGATTCCACTAAACAATAAGTATTTTTACAATTGCGGAATTTATCTTTGGTTTCATAAGAAAACCAATCTTAGATCCCTAGACCTATGCAAGGGGCTACACCGCTCTACAAGGTAAACATGTCTGATTGACAACAAAATCAAGGACGGGGATGCACTACTTGACAACACAATATAGTACACCAAACAAGACTAATTACAGTCCCGACGAGCGTAGTCGAAATTGCTACAAAAAATATAAAGAATGCTAAACCATGTAATATTTTGTGTAGCAACGTCTGCTACGCTCGTCAGGACTGTAATTAATTTTGTTTAACGTCGCAAGTTATCGAGCTGTAGATATCCGAGTCTACTTCCATCGCGTCGAGTCTGATTTGCGATCGGAGGAATGTACATCTCAATTTTGACTTCATCTTCAACTTATGTCTTAATTAGTCATTTTTATCATTAGTTTGCGTCTGGATTAATTTGAATCGCTCGTTTTTCCTATCGCAAATTAGACTCGACGCGATGAAAGTAGACTCGAATATTTACAACTCGGCTTGCGACGATAAAAATACACTATTTACCATCTCGACAAGAGTAGTTGAAGTTGTTATGAAAATGATCTAAATATAACCTAACACTCAATTAAATTAATAATATTTTTATTAATAAAAAACAATCAAAAAGCAAATCAAGCTGCGTTTGGCAACGTTTAAACAGAGGGTTGTCAAAAGATCGGTGTTGTCAATTCACTTTTTTTATTTTTGAAGCTTTTCAAATAATCTTTCCGTCTAAATAAAATTAATTAATTTAATTTCTATTAGTAAAAAGTTCGGCTCAATGAACGTAGAAGATAAATTGCTCTTTTCGGCAGAAAATTAATCATTTGACAGCTGCTGTGAGCATATAAAAAAAATATTGCCGTTAATAGTCTATATTTTTTATTTACTGTCCAAATTAGTCATGTGGATGGCTAAATTGATTTTTTGGGTAAAAGACACAGTTTAACAATTTTATAATAAATGAGCAATCAAATTCGAAATTAACATGAAATTTAATACGTATTATATTTATAATTTTTTAAGTTGAATATGTACCGCATAATTGAATTTACTATAATGACTCTAAATATGAAACTTCAAATTATTCACCACTGAAGATGCTGTTTTAATTACAAAAAGCTAGTAAAAATCTTGCTAAGGAAAAACAACAAAAAAAAAAAAAAAATCAATTTTTGCCAATTGTAGTTCAGTAGTTTGAAAACAGGGTACTCTATAGTGTACATTAAATTATCAACCCACAGTATTGTTGTTCTTTTGCTGGTAAATTAAAAACAGTTAACTCTATTGTTATTATGTTCCTGGCACTATTGATTGTCACTGTACGAAACAGTGGCGGAGTTTAGCTCTAATTTTATAATTCAGTAAAATGAAATATTTATTTTAATTATATGTTTTTTGGCCAATTTATGTTTGAGACATAGAAATGATTTCTCTCGTCTTCTTATAATTCAGTAGTTTTCTGAAGATCTCAATCACTGTTAAAAAAATAACCTCATCACGGTTAAAAAAATAATCTGATCTTGATTAGTTAATATTTAAATGATTTATTTCCAAAAAAAATAAACGATGCAGGAGAGTATTAATATAATGCAATTCACTTGCCTTATGAACTATATTTCTTTTTTTCCTTGCCCTGTAGTGGGATTTTGAAGTAAATACATTGGTCTATTTAAAAATGCCAAAACAAAAATAAAATAAATGGTACATGCGCCACAAATATGAAAAATTGTGGAAGTTCTAAAAAAACCAAATTAAATATCCTTTTAAACTAGTAAATTTTTTCTTTTGCTTACGGCTAGAGCTATAATAAATAAAAAATGCTTTTATTATAAATATAATAAAAATAAGTTGTAAAAGTATAATTGACGAATCAATTTCATTAACAAGATGATAAAAAATTAATAACGATATGTAAGTGTTAATTTAATAATAATAAGAGAATAAACTATTATTAAAATAATGTTCGAGAGCAAAATTGTTGAATTTTTTTCTATTTCACCTGTATAAAGACAGAGAGATGCGATAATTTTTTAATAAATTTTTTATTTCAACATGTTAAATTTTTAATTAATAGTTGTAATATATTAATTTATTATTGAAATTGGCTCCTTCTTCAAATCTGTTCTGGCTTCGTCACTGCTTATAACACAAGTTTCTTTCATACATCGCCTAGTCAATAATGCGCGGCTAGCTATAATTAGAACAGAATCAAAATAGGAGCCAAATTGCCTCATTTCTTCAAATTGTTTTCCGGATTTATTTCCAATTTCTCAAACTAGTGCTCTTGGGGTTCCAGATACATGCATGGCATTGATGGCAAGTTGTGACAGTCACCTTAACGGTTCAGAAATTCGTTTACCATATTTGCACTTTTAATGATTGGTACAGCGTTTTGTTAACTAGCTCGGAGTCGGATTCAGAGCTCATTTAATGATTCTCATTTAATGATTAGCTCAGGAGCGCAATTAAATTCCGACACTGAGGTTGAGTTCAAGCTCGAGCACAAAGCCACTGCAGTCTACTAAAATATCATTAAAAGCTCATTTCTCACTACAAAAATAACTAAAAATATATTAAATTTTGCATTTTTTGAAAATCAAGTCCGAACACTTGTTCGGGTTTGCTCATGAATGAATCTGTCCCTGAGCTAGCTCAATGATAATTACACCGGGTTCGGACTTGTCCGTGAATGAATCTGTCCCTGAGCTAGCTAGCTCAATTATAATTACACTGGGTTCTTTGAGAGACAAAAAAATTAAAGAAACTTAATATTAATCTGAAGTTCTATAAAACCATAAATTAACAAAAATATAAATTGAGAAAAAAATTATATATCCAGTACAAGTGTAATATAAACATAAATGGCTTCTCAATTCTCATCCAAATGCTCATGAATTGTTGGATGAAGCAGCTCCAAGTTATGCCAGAGTTTTCTGGTTGCTGGTGCTATCCTGGCAAAAGATTAATATGTTCATGGAAATTATCAAATTAGAAGCTAATGACAACTCTTATATAAAAAAACCAAGGGGATATTAATCAGTAAGAATATTTAAATGTGAATAAAATATACTACTTAATTTTAATTGTATGATGACTTTGGTTATGACCAACCAATTTGCATATAGAATCCCATGGTAACATTCAAAAGAAAACTACATTTTTTACCATTATTATCCTTTATTTATTTTCTTAATATGAACTTAATATCAACCACTCCTTGTTCTTCCTGTTTTTCTTATCCTTTTAGCCAACTCAAATGTTAATTAAAGCACTTTGCTTGTGACAACGACAAAGTTACATGCTTTCGAAAAGTAATGAAAGCAGACGGTATATTACTATTTTTTAGCTTTGTTTGAAAAAAAGAACTAACTGACAAATTACTGAGTGTGGCTATTCCTTAGAAAAAAAATGCTCTTTAGAAAAAAATTGTAACAACAAACATCCAAATTACCTGAGGTCTTGTAAAAAAATATTTTTTTTTGTCTAAATAATAAAATCTCTTGTAACTTTTGTTTATGATTTGTTGGAGCTTAAGTGAGAAATAAATCTTCTATATTTTTTCTTAAGGAGTCAAGTATGAATAAATATAGGAGGAATAAGTACGCGTAAGAGGAAGTTATGCCTTCATAATTTAAGAAACCTTGCAAGATGGTTTAAGTTATGAGGAGGATTATAATGACTTCATTTTTGTGCGTCTCAATTGAGCATGAAAAATACACATCATCATTATGCACATCTATTTATGCATCTAAATCTAGACTATTCGTTGTTTTTGGTGAATGATGGTAATTGAAGGCACAATGGAGACAAAAAAATGGAGCCACTATAACCCTCCTCATTATAATTTAATTGCATAATTAATTATTAATGCAAAATTTGTTTGAATGCACAATTATTGACGAAAATGAACGATTGTAATTGATTTGTGTTTTATAATTTTTGTCCATAGCAGACTTACTCTACAAAATAATATGAAAACAAAATACTAAACATTAAAAAAAGAAAACAAAAACAAAAGTTACATAATAATCTCAAAACAAATTTGTTACAATATTTTAATTGACTTCTATTTTCTTTTACTGTTAAGTTTTCTACATCGAAGTTCTAATAAAAAATGTAGGTGAGGGTTTGCACAAAGATAAAAACAACTTTCTACACCGGTAAATAATAAATAAAGAGTGTAGATGTTTATTATTTTTTTTCCAAATTTTCTACTTCGGGTTTACTAAATAAATAATTTAAATTTATTGCTTTATATATCGATTATTTAGCAAAATTATTGTAAAATTAATCTGGAGGTTTTTTAATGATGAATTCGACTCTTTTATATCTGATTTTAATATAACTGATATTAACGAGGAATTGCAAAAACCTTTTTTCTCATAGTGCTTCAAGAAGAACCAACTTTACGTTGAGTCCGTATCTGCTGTTATTCTTGGGGATAACAGGACTCTGTTATCCTCTGATCCGACCACCAAATTTGGACGCAGATAAATGAACGATACAGATGAACTGCACGGAACCCGATATATTATATATTTTATCTGTTAAATTGAAAAGAACGAACAGATCAGAAAATAACAGAACCTGTTATCCTCTGAAATAACAGTAGATATGATTCCCTTTACGTTTGTCTTGCCAGCTTTGAAATTTAACTGGATCATCTTTCGACATTCATAATTAAAAATGTAATTTTCATAAGGCCTAGCCTTGGTCAAAGTGAATTCACATTTTTCGAAATAGAAATTGTTAGAAATAATTAGTTTCTCTAAAGTTTTCGAAATAGAAATTGTTCATATAATAACTGTTACAATATTTTTATAGTATGAACGTACAAAAATTATTCATTTTCAATTTAAAAATCGATGATTATTTCGGAAAATACGAATTCGATCAAAGTAGGCGAATCGACCCTTGTTACAAAGTAAACTTTACATGAGAAAATGTTCCAAGTTCCAACCGTAGCTTTCGTGGGGGCCACCCGCACTTGTATCATATATTAAGGTGCCTGCTTCTAATTGGTCTAGTATTCTGATAAGTCAGGATCATAAATTGAGCATGGCTAAAATAATATGCATAGTACACCACATAACGTACTATGCATATAGATATAGATCAATAAATTGAGATTTAAGTTGCTCAATAAATTCTTCATATGAAAATATTGTAGGAAAACAAATTTCGTGATTTTTAGAGCTTTCTTGTTATTTTTTAAATATTTTTTAAAAACAGTCCAGATTTAATACTACAAAAGGGTCAATTCTGAGCTGTTTTTAAAAAATATTTAAAAAATGACAAGAAAGCTCTAAAAATCACGAAATTTTATTTCCTACAAGATTTTGATATGAAGAATTTATTGAGCAACTTAAATATCAATTTAATGACCAAATTAAATACAAATGATCCCATAGTACGTTATGTGGTGTACTATGCATATTATTTCAGCCATGCTCCCATAAATTAGGTTTGTCTCAATTATACTTGTTGCGGCTTGGTTTGGATGGTTTTATTTCCTAGTGATAACTGATAAGCCATCGCACTCTAGATGGGATTTGGAATTTGGAAAAGGGAACTGATACAGTGTTCTAGGCTTGTAGCATTATTTTTTTTAACAATGAATATCGCTCAGAGTGGAATTTTATCTGTTATGAGTGTAGATGAAATGAGCAAGTAATACAAGAGATGGTCTATGTTTTTCCATTTGGATATTGGGGTAATGATATAGAGTGTGGATATGTATTGTATTGTTTTTTTTAGGAAAGATGAGCCTTTCAATTTTGTTTTTTAATATTTATAGAAGATGGAATTATAACTTCTTTCAAAGCATTCTAGTTAATTATCAGTACTTCAGTTACTAAATTATTTGCATCTGTATTATAGTGAAGGAATGACAATTTCATATTAGACAATTTTGATAATTTCTTTTTCGTCCTCTAGTTTATTTTATTTTTGCTGTTTCTATATTTTATGATGTTCACATGATCTCGCAGGTTTTAGGTTTGATTTTTCCTATAGCAACTGGCGATTTGATTTGAGAATGGGTTTAGTGGCGACAATTGAAATTCGTTGGTGCATGCTTATGTCTTGATCAGTTATAAAATGATTGATAATAACAACACCCGTATATATCTAGGGGCGGAACAAGAACATCGAATTAGAAGAGGTCGATTTATAAATATAGTCTAATTTTAATGTTATAAAGATATCAAAATTTAATTTTGATTAAATTTTTAATAAAATTTACAATTTTAATTAAAATTTTAACTAAAATCTTATCATTTAATTAAATTTAATTCAAAAAATTAGCAAAGAAATTCAAATTTTTCTGAGCAGGAGGCCTGGACCTAGTGATATGTCATAATCCCTCAGCCTCCAGTCCGGCCCCTGTAAAGCTCCTGTCAGATCCGGCTCTGATCCGGCCTTGATCCGACCCTTAGTAAGATTTTGAAAGGGTCGGGCCTTAGAAGGACTGGGCTTTAGAAGGGCCGGATTCATTCCAAAAATACAGGTCCCTATTTACCTGGCCCTTTCAAGCCCCGACCCTGTCCGGCCCTGATCCGACCCTCTGCAACCCTTACCCACGTCAGTCTCTCAGACCCTTATCAACCCTTTCACAATTAAAAAAATTAAAAAAAGAGACTAAAGCCCTTATTACCCAATCCTGATCCGATCCTCTGCAATCCCGAGGACCTGTTAAGGCCCGGTTCTTATAGGGGCAAAGTATAAGAAACAAAGCATAAGAATAAACTGCGACGAAACACTTCCAATATAAGAGTTGTAGTAATTGATAAATCATATAATAAATGTGGATCCCCTCAACACCATTTGGTTGTCGCCTCTCATCTCTTCATTGCTGCATCTCTTACATGTAGATTCCTGCCTTTCAATGCAGCTTCCTTGCACTCTGATTTCATGAAATTGCTTATGTCAAGAATTCAATGTTGCAGTTATGTCTTCCTTCCATCTTCATGCCCAATAATTCAATATATTGATCAATTTAAACCAACATATTTTGAATGAAATAGGTTGTGTTGCATTGAAATAACAATGATTACTTTCTAACCAACACCACCAAAGAAGTGCCACACACAGATCCAAACAATTAAATTTGTATATATCCCCATATCCTCAATTGATTTTGGTATAGAAAATATTTGAAATGAACAAAGTATTTTTCTTTATAGAGGTTGTATATTCATGCATAGGAAAAATAGGTGATTAGTGGTTTCTATATTATGGTTGTATACACAATTTTAAGTTTTTCATTCGTACTCAAATTTGGTTTATTAAATTATTTCTTCTAATATGAAAATGACATTACTGTACAACCAGGAAAACAATTTTTTTGGAAATGCATGTCATTTTTCCTACTAGAAGAAAACCCCTAAGTTCCTGATGTTACAATTCGATTTGCTCATGTAGAACCAATTAATCAAATAAATCTATATATCACCAGTAATATTTACGAGCAACAGCTAAAATTTGGCATTGAGTGAGCCAAAAATATAATATTCAAATCTACTTTTAGTTAATACCAGAAAGTCAGCACATGGTTTCATTTCGATGAAGTTAAAATCACTTTTCTTTCGATTAATTAAATGGGGACATTAAAACAGTATGTGACTATAGCTAATCAAGCAAGTTGATCCTTCAAAAAGTTCCTTTAATATATAATAAATAAATTACATTATGATTGGGGATCATTGATAGTTGTAATTAAACTTTACAATTTCTATAAAATAATAGTTTTTTGAAATAATTAGTTTCAAATTTTAAATAAAAATAAATTTGTATACTTATTCTTGAACTTATAAATTGATTGTATTTCAAAATTTACGTAATTAAATATCATTTGATATGATGCCAAAGACAATATTTAAAATTGCATGAAATGTGAAATTAATGGTATTTGATAGAAATACTAATTGAACCTAAAATCTAATCAAAGTTGAAATACAATCAATATATAAGTTTAAGGATTTATTGTTATTTTTTTTTCAAATTTGTTGGAAAAACTAATTTCACGATGATTACATTGTAAATATATAGATCTCCATCCAACTTTGATAACCACATTCTCATAATTCATAAACCATAGTTTGGTATATTATAGGATTCCTTACTGTTAGAATTTTATTTATTTTCAAAACAGTTCAAGAAAATTTATAAAATGTTTTCAAATATATTGTTGTACTCCACTCGTCTATTGGAGTTGTGTCATTATATTCAGACCATCTAACATTTCCTAACTAAATTACAACTCTGAGATGAAACCAACATAAACCATCTAAAATCCCTTTTAGCATACATATAATTGTTTTTAGTAAAGATGAAAGTTAAGTTAGTAAATATGAAAGTTAAGTCTGAGAGAAAATTTTCTTTTGATATAAATACATTTTTCTACTACATATAATTGTTTAGTAAAGATGAAAGTTAAGTTTGTAACTTTAAATTATCCAAAAAATTCTTACTAAATTTCAAATCTACAATCTTCACAAAAAAATATTGCCTTACCAACTAAATAAATCACTATTTTTTTTACTACACATCAAGTTAAATAATGTGTCATGAAGAATTTATGGTCGACATTTTACGGTTGGAAACTTAGATCTCAGAACCCGGTACCGGATCCATGGTATTGGGTTCTTGACACGCAGTTATAAGTTATGTCTACCATATAATACCAGCGAAATGATACTGTACATCAGGGGCGGAGCTACATGAGGTCAGGAAGGGGCAGCCGCTCCATCCTGAAATTTTTTTTTGGCAAAATCAGAAAATTAGCTATTCTAGAATCACTCAAAACTATCTCAAATTATTAGTCGAGCTCTTGGATGCTTCGAGAAGCAGCTTTTTCATATTGCTTGAATGCTTGTACATGATTTTCTTTATTATCTCACGAAAGTTTGTATCAAGATATATAGGAGAGCAACTCGATCTTCTTTGAAGCTTTGATCCGTCAAGTTGTTGTCTTGGACCATCGTGACGGGTCAGAAATGTATAGGTTGTCAAGTTTGACCTTGTCTCACTAACAATGTCAAAAGTAGTTTTAGCGAACTTGTCTCATTGTCTCTCAGCATCGTGACGGGTGAGTTGAGCAGCATTATCGTTGGCTTGACCCGTTGCCTTGATGTGTCTCGAACTTTTCTTTCTTTCAAAACTTTTGCTTGACTTCTAGCGACACGTCATGTCGCTGACCTTCAACGTCGTGATGGGTGGGGCAAAAGCCTCAATCTGAAGCTTGTTCTAAGCTCTAATCATTTGTGAACATTCTCCAATCTTTTAGCATTTGATTAAAGGCCTAATTGTCATTTGTGAACCTACATTCATAAAATAACTTGTAGAGAATATTAATACATAATTTGTTTTGCAAATTGTTAAACTAAGAGAAAGTAAAACAACATTAATAAATTAAATATATATAATACAATACAAAATAAATTAAAAAGTAAAATTACTAACCTGAATATAAACTTAAGCTTAATAATATGATAACATCGATAATGATAGTAGTCATAGATGTTAATCAGCTCCTTGCATTAATTAAAGCATGTAAACGCCTAAATTGGAAGGTTCACCAGATGCACTTGCGAGACTAATTTGTAATTAACCTCAGTACAAATCAACATTGGTGTGAATAAAAAAACGGCTAGTGGCTAAGAGCAACGACCAGTGTGAATCAACATTGATCAAAACATTTACTGTGAAGAACTAATCCTTAGTCTAGTGGCTAAGAGCAACGACCTCCGTGTGAGAGATTTTGGATTCGAAACCCGAATAGAGGACTTAAGATCATTTAAATTTGAATAGCTCGACTTCCATCTTTATCTCAAAAAAAAAAAAACATTTACTGTGAAACATCTAACTAAGAGGCGAAAGCTATTGACGACTATCCTTCACAATATGCTAGACACTACCCAAGAACTATTGTGAACTGGTAACAAGTTGTACCAGTACATTCAGATGATAAGATATCTCCAGTTTTATTGATCATTGCAAGTTTAATCATTCACCAGTATTTAAAAAGAAAATCTTGCTAGTGAAGTCGTCGTAATCAATTCATATATTTGGGTCAACTATACATGTCAGAGATCAGAAAGTAGGAATCCCAGCAAGATCTGAGTTCCTGTAACTATCTATATATACATGCAAGCATCCCCATACAGAGCTCAGACTTCACTACTTCTACCTAATTAATAAGAAAAATCCAGAGAAAATAGAATGAATAAAAGCGTATTCTCTCTTCTTCTCATTCTTCTTGTTTTTGTCTTAGCTACTAGTATGGCTCGACCAACCCCTCGAAAGGCAATGGTGGCTGGCCAGATAACACCTATTCAGGATGTCTCAGACCCGAAAGTACAATCTATGGGCTCGCACGAGCTTCTTCTTTCTCTCCATCTTTTCTTAATTTCGTAGTAGTCAATTTTTAAAGATGACAAGGGGATTGGAATTGTGCCTGAAATATATGATCTCGGTACACCTTTTTTCTTTGCATGAAACAGTTACTGGCCAGTCACTGCAATCATTACTTAACAATTATCTTCCTCAAAACTCTGTAATTATTGCATTGTTAGTTCATTTTCATAAAAAAAGTTTAAAAATTTCATCTTACTAAAAAAAAACAATATTCCTGTTATCATTCAGTGAAAAAGGCATATGCTGAAATGTTTGCCAGTACATACCAAGTAAATTAAGGAAAGTTCATGAGTGCCTTCTCTTAATTAAAAGGTTTCTCTAGTCATAGTTAATTAACTAATTAATTTGATTACAGTTATGTTCAGTGGCTTATATAAGCACTCCATCTTTTGCAGCTATGCTGTTTCAGAGTATGACAAAACCACAACAGATGATCACCTCGAGTTTATAAGGGTGGTAAATGGGTCGACATTAGATCTATCTTACTATCCTAGTTCTAGTACGATATGGTTCCTTCATGTGGAGGCGAGAAAATGCAGGAAACCTGGAAACACCGCCATTTATCAAACTCAAATTTATGAGAATCATGAAAGGTGCCCGTCTTTTGTTGATCCGAGGGAAGGCTGCAACAGGGACTTCCTAAGATTTACTGGTCTTAGCAAGCTGCCTTAATTTTAATTGAGGCTCATACAATTAAAGTGATCAGAAATAGTGATTCTGTGACTGTTATGTTTGTTTGTTGAATTATTTAGTGGTTTGAATTGGTATGTTTTGGATTACTTTCGCATGATGTTGAACTGAAATTTGTGTAATGTCTAGATTTCAATTTCCTTCGTAAAGCTTTTGCAGTAAGGACCTATCATTAATTTAAATCTTGTAAGGATATTATTAGGCTTCTAATAATATTTCAAAAATCATATATCGAGACTAAATATGGTACAATTTAACTCAAGTCATGCTAATTTAGTAATTTCGAATTGTGATGAGAAATCCCATTAGATCTCACTCGACTCGATTCGTTATTCAAAAATTATCACAACATGATGACTCAAAACTCGACCGCAACCCCGCTATCATCGAAAATGAAATCCCACTTGCCACCTCCAGTGAAAAAACTGGTCAACGTTTTGGGGATAATTTTTGAAGACAATATATATATTCCTAAAAAAATTACATTGTGAGAAACAAAGGAAAAAAACGATAATGTTTCGTAGATATCACATTTGATACCAACTATTGATATCGATTTTTTTATGCACATTTAGTTGAATTATCATATATCTTTAGTTGAGTTATCATGCACATTATTTGAATTATTATACATGTTATATCATAACTATTTCAGTACAAAAAAATAATATGTATAACTATTTCATTACAAAAAATAACATGCATAATAACTCAAATAATGTGCACGATAACTCAACTAAAGATGTATAATAAAATCGATAACATGTATAACTATTTAATTATAAAAAATAACATGCATAATAACTCAAATAATGTGCACGATAACTCAACTAAAGATGCATAATAAAATCGATATCAATAATCGATACAAATATAGTATCTACGTATCAGATCCCAAGAAAAAATATCTGTTGTCTCTCTAAAGTCTAAACATAGTAAAAAACGCGCGCCTTTTGTCCTAGATGCAAGGGTGGTGGTTCTAAATAAGACGAATGTTTTTCTGTATTTTCGAAAATTCAATTATTTACTGTAAATGGAAGTAATATTATTTACTTTAAATTAACAAATTATTTTGTTTTGCTTTCTGCTCTGTTTTTGGCTCAATATCCTTGTACCAATTTTTCACTTTCATTTTCCATCATTAATAACTGTATATTGTACTATTTTCAAACATAACCAAGGTTAAAGGCTTGACAGTGTTAAAAAGAAGAAAACAATAAATCTGTGAGTATATGGGGAACAACAAAACAATAAACTTGGGATCAAAAGAAAATCCATTAGTAAAATCAAACCGTAAACTTATTATTTTTCCGGATATGTTACATAAAATTTTATTTGGAGCATTAATTTCAAACGTATTTAGTTAATTATGACATACTATTTTCAGTGTTTCTTTTTGTCTTAGATTTAATCTGATAAAATGAACTCCAAAAAATAAAATTATATATGTATTGTCAAACTTTCCAGAAAATAAAAAATTTGAAATATATATATATATATATATATATATATATACAAAGAAACCTATCACATATACAAGCAAATTTATGGCTGGAGAAGTGGAGATCCCGCGATCATACTATAATTTTACATTAAATGCATCAAAGATCCGACTTAAAAAGTAAACACCTCGATATCTTGTAAAAAATATACAATTCAATCAAGATCTCGACATTTTCTATCATTTCTCAAGTCAACAATGAAAACGTGCAAGTGGCACACATTGGAATTAACCAGTTAAACGCATTGAAGCCTTGTAGAAAATATCCTGATTAATCAAAACAAAATCTTGACACCGTTACCGTGTTACGTAATCAACAGAAGTGGCGGATTCAGGATTCTCGCCAGGGGGTTCAAGATTTACGGTATTTTCTGGGGTTCGAAATGATGGTTATTCTTGCAAAAAAAAATTATTTTACATGGTCATTTATGCAAAAATTTCAAATACATGATCATTTGTGAATTTTTTAAAAAAAATATATGATCATTTTTTAAATTTATTTTCCAAAGAAGTGCAGCTGCACCCCGAGACAACGTGGCCCCGCCACTGATCAACAGCTGTAATAATCACCTTGTAGATGAACATCTTGGATTTTCATAGACACCACAAAAACTATGGCGAACAGGTACAAATTAAACCATCCCAGTTCAGTCGTATTGATCATTATAAGTGTATTTTCCTTTTTTGTTAATTAGTGGAAAACAAAATTTGCCAGCCAAGAAGCTTCCCAAAAATTTCTTCATGTACCCATTTGCACTTTAAAGAACACAATTTATCATACTGGACTATATTGGTTAACTTCTGATCTGACTATTAAAGCTACAATTTTAGCGGGTGATCTTTAATAGCATCCTTCTACTAATGTCTGGTGTTAAAGCTTGACATTTAATAACGGGTGGCAAAAACTTTTAACAGTCTCCTTATAAGTAGAGGTGGCAGAATCCGATCCGACCCGACCCAACAAACCCGTCCGACCTGAACCCGATCTGACCTGATATTTTGATAAAGTCAAACTACCCGAATCCGACCCGACCCGATTCGAGATGATCCATAACCCGAGAAGAAACAACACATGAGCGACCTGAGCCCGACCCGACCCGATCTGAAACGACCCGTAACCCGAGATGACGCGACACATGAGGACCCAAGCCCGATCCGACCCGACCCGATCCGAGACGACCTGTAACCCGAGACGACCTGTGACCCGAACCCGACCCGACCCGATTTGACCTGATACAACTTGTAAATTGATTTAATCCTATCTTGCCAACATCATAATCTAATTTACTAACAAATTAACATCAGAGAAAGTCAAGATTACTTGTACAATTCAATAACGCAACCTAATCTTGTCCGATTGAACTTAAAACTCAAAATAATACTTGAAAGTTGTTGGTGCAACCCGACCCGACCCAAGACCCGAAAGTTGTCGATGCAGCCTGACTTGAAACCCGACCCGATCTCGCCTGACCCGACCCGTCACCCGTAAAAGATCGACGCAACCCGACCCGACCCGTGACCCGAAAGTTGTCGACGAAATCCGACCCGAAACCCGACCCGACCTCACCCGACCCGATCCCAACCCGACTATTATAAACGGTAAAACTAACCCGACCCGATCCGATTTGCCACCTCTACTTATAACACCGGCTCTGTGTCTGATTTTAAATGTCATATTCGATCGGTACAATAAGCCGTAATAATCACTACTACACCGGCTCTGTAGTAGTGATTAATGAAAAACATAAAAATAATAATCATGACTGTCACGTACTCACCAGCCGTAATAATCACCTTTAAATGAAATAAAGTTGGATGTTTATAAAACATTATTGTGAAATTAACTTCGAAGGCAGAAGCTCTAGATAAACAGACTAATGTGGTGACCGGTGACTGGCGACGGCTATCCTTAAATACACTACACACTACACAAAAAGTAAAAAACTATTGTGAGCAGCGCTTAATTTGGATCACTGTTTCAGACACCAGACACCGTATCCCAGTAAGATCTGACCTCCTGTAACTATATATACATGCAAGCACATGATTACATGAAGCATCCCCATATATACAGAGCTCAAAGCTTCATACTATTATTGATAAATTAAAGAAACCCAGAAAAGAGCATAAAATGAACAAAAGCTTATTCTCTCTTCTTCTCGTCCTTGCTTTTTTCTTAGCCACTAGTATGGCTCGACCACCCCATAGAAAGGCATGGGCTCAGTATGGACCGTTTCCTATTCAGAATTTCTCAGCTCCGGAAGTCATAAAAGCTGGCTCGTATGCTTCTCTCTCTCTTTCTCTATGTTTAGTAATTTCATAATGATCTTATATATATATATTCAGAATATCGATAACAAGTGAACTGGAGTTGTGCCTGAAATATATGATTTCTGAATGCACATGAAGTTATGAACCAGATTACTTAGTAGCTGAAAGATTAGTTCACATACCAATTTAACGGGAAAGCTCATGGCTTTTCTGTTATTATTAATTGAAAATTTTCTCGTATAGATAATTATTAATTCATTATAGTATGTTGGTTTATAATTAATCAGAACACCATCTTTTGCAGGTTTGCTGTTTCACAGTACGACAAGACCAGCACAGATCACCTCGAGTTTATTAGGGTGGTCAATGGGACGAAATTACAATTATATTTCGCTCCTAGCTCTGAAATCATATGGTTCCTTAATGTGGAGGCGAAAAACTGCAGCCAACATGGAAATACTGACATTTATGCAACTCAAGTTACTGAGATGCATGAAAGGTGCCCGCCGTTTTTTTCGCTGCAGCCGCCGGCAGATTACTGCAATAGGGACTACCTAAGTTCTTCTGGTCTTGTGAAGCTGCCTGCAGTTTGAGGCTCATTTATATAAAGTGATCACAAATAATGATTGATAATGTTAGTTTCTTGGTTTAGTTAGTAGTTTCAATTGGTATGTTTAGGAGTACTTCTGCTTGATGTTAAACGGAAATTTTGTGACGTCTAGATTTCAATTTTGTTCGTAAAGCTTTTGGAATAAGGACCTATCATTTAAATCTTGTACGGATATTACTAGACTTCTAATTAATAATATTTAAGAAGTCATCTACACTAAATATATATGGTATTTAATTCAAGTCACTCAAAAGTATTACTAGATCTAGACTTCTAATTAATAATATTTAAGAAGTCATCTATACTAAATATATATGGTATTTAATTCAAGTCATGGTACTTTTGAGTATAATTAATATTGGAAAAAGAGATCGATCGATTTTATATAAATTTCTAGCTTTTTCTTATTCAGGTTCCATTAACCTAGAAGTTGGAGAGCCGGCTTAACTCAAGTCATGGTACTTAATTCAAGTCATGGTACTTTTGAGTATAATTTAATTCATTATAGTTTAATTATATGTTTATATGTTTAATTTGGAATTATTTTGTGATGGCATAATTAATAAGTTTAATGGTGCATTATTGACTAGCAAATCCGAGAATAGTCACAATTTCAGTGTTTAAAAAAGACCTAAGACAACGATCATTATTTAATAACCATTGTCTTAAGATCTTTATAGCAATTGTTATTTATTAATAATCGTTGTCTTATCTCAAATAATAAATTACTAAATTCTCTTCGAGAACACTCATTGGAGAATGTCTCAAGATGAACAAAGAAGACAAAGTTTGGGTATAGCACATGAGATTCAGACACTTGGGGTACAAGGCCTAAAGGACTTCGCGAAAAAATTGTTAGTACAAGTGCCGTCGAATCTCTCATTCGAGATTCGAAGGATGCGTGGTCGGGAAGCATGTGAGGAACTGTTCGAGAAGGTTCAACACTCAGCGAAGAAACCTCCTGACTTGATCCACACGAGCATCTGTGAACTGATCACACCAGACTCATTCAGCAGAAATAAGAATTTCATCACTTTCATTGATGATTTCTCTAGAAAATATTAGTTGTACTTTATGAATGAGAAGGCTTAGTCATTTGAGACCTTCAAGAAGATTAAAGTCATGATTTAGAAGTTAATCGGACCGCATGTTCGGGCACTGAGATCAGACAAGAGACGTGAATACATGTCGAATCAGTTCAAAGGTTATTTTGTATATGTTTGGCCTTATATATGTTCAATTTAAATTACATGTATATGTTTGTATAAATTTAGTAGTTCACAAATTTAGCATGAATTTTTGTTGTATTTAAATTTAACTTATGTTTGTATGAATTTATGTTCACTCTAGCATGAATTTGTGTTTATTACTTCCAGTTTATATCAATTTAGAAGTTCAAAAACAATTAAAACATTTTGACAGTAACAATCAACGGTTAAATTTTTTGTTGTTTATTAAAACGAAACAATCAACGGTTAAACATTTTTGCCGTTTATTAAACAAAATGATCAACGACAGTAACAATTGTATCGTTATTTGCACGATACAGTTAATGACAAAAGCCAATGTCGTGATCGTTATAAATGTTTGACACCCCTAGATGCAAGGATGAATCAATGTCGTGATCGTTATTCCTTTTTTGAACTTATTTATTTTCTCTCCCAACTGCATATTTCTTCATCCTTTTCCTTTCTCATATTTCTTCATCGATGAAAACAATAAAAAATATCGCTAAATCATTGCTTTGCATCAAAGAGTTGGTGAAAAACATCGATGAAATGTTGTTTTCCATCGATGAATCGATGAAAATCATCGATAAATGTCAGGTTTTCATCGATGAATCAATGAAAATCATCGATGAAAACATTGAAAAACATCAATAAGTTGGTGAAAAACATGATGAATCGATGAAATGTTGCTTTGAATCGATGAACGGCAGGTTGCATCGATGCATCTATGAAAATCATCGATGATTGGGTGGAAAACATCAATGAATCAATGAAATATTGAAAAACATTGATGAATTAATTGATCAAAACATCGATGAGTGGTTGAAAAACATTGATGAAAACATTGAAAAACTACATCGCTAGTATTATCACATGAGGGGTTAGTATGACCATCATAGAAGTTAGTAGGACCACATGAGATGTTAGTATGATCACCAGTGGAGTTAGTATGACTATCTGAGATGTTAGTATTACCATCAGTGTTAGTATGACCATTAGAGGAGTTAGTGTAACCACGTGAGATATTAGTATAACCATCAGAGGAGTTAGTATGACCATATCCTTATTTAGAATTAGCACATTCTTATAGAGTGCATATCATACTTGAAACAATGAAAGTCAACGATGGATCGATGAAAATATTAAAAAACATTGCTGAATCGATACTTTGCATTGATGAGTTGGGGAAAAACATCGATAAATCAATGAAATCCTGCTTTGCATCGATGAATCGATGAAAATCATCGAAGGATGACAGGTTTGCATCGATGAATCGATGAAAACATTTAAAAACATCGAGGTGTTGGTGAAAAACATCGATGAATTGATGAAATGCTCCTTTGCTTCACCTTTTTTTCCTCAAATTTTATGATTTTTTTCCAACACATATATATAGTCTGAACACCTATTTTATTTATTTTAAAAATCTGTTTTATTTAGTCTGAACACCTCTTTCATTTAGTTTATGCCTTATTTCTATGAAAAACAGATTTGAAACAACTAGTTTGAACACCTGATTTATTTAGTCTTAACACTTGTTTTATTTAGTATGCATACCATTTCTATACAAAACAGACTTGAAACAGTCCAAAAAAAACAGACTTGAAACAACTAGTCTAAACACCTACTTTATTTAATCTGAACATTTTTTTATTTAATCTGAACACCTTTTTTTATTTAGTCTGTGCCTCATTTTTTGTGCAGAATGACTTGAAGCAGTGCAAAAACAGACCTAAAGTAACTAGTCTGAACATCTATTTTATTTAGTCTAAATACATGCTTTATTTAGTCTAAACTAGTATGACCATATTCTTAGTTAGTATGAGCTAATTTTAACCATTTTGATCGTTTTAGTATGAGCACAAAATAACATTTGATCTTCGAACGGACGTAACTTTTTGACTCGTAATTCCTATTCGCACGTATGAGCACTTCTCGGAAACGGCAAGACACAACACACATCACATTGTAACCACATAATGACGCTATTTTGACCCCGAAAAACGCTTCTAAAGCCTGAAAATCATATTTTTATTTTGCACCTTTTTTGCTCAAATTTTCTCAAAAATGATTGAAACAATGCAAAAACATATTTAAAACAACTAGTCTAAACACATATTTTATTTAGTTTGTGCCTCATTTTGTGCAAAACAGACTTGAAACAACTAGTCTAAACACATATTTATTTAGTCACAACACGTTTTTATTTAGTCTGTGCCACATTTTTTTGTGCATAACTGACTTGAAGCAGTACAAAAGAAAACTTGAAATAACTAGTATGAACACATATTTTTATTTAGTCTGAATATCTATTTTATTTAGTCTGCACTCATGTATTCTATGCAAAACATTCTTTATAGTGTGTAGGCGGAAATGTTAAGAACAATGTGCGCAATCCAACTTTCCATTTTTATTCGCATTTGACTATTTGACTTTTCATTTTTAGAAAACATCTGATTGTTTGACTTTCTCTTTTTAGAAAATTAGTTGAAGTACTTCTAAAAGATATAAAAATTGAAATTAAACTAGGATACTGTTCCGTAAAAAATACCACATTTGATACCAACTATTGATACTGATTTTATTATGCATCTTTATTTGAGTTATCATGCACATTATTTAAGTTATTATGCATGTTATATTATAATAACTATTTCAGTACATAAAATAACATGTATAACTATTTAATTACAAAAAATAACATGTATGATAACTCAAATAATGTGCATGATAACTCAAATAAAGATGCATAGTAAAATCGACAACATGTATAACTATTTTATTACAAAAAATAACATGCATAATAACTCAAATAATGTGCAGAATGATTCAACTAAAGATGCATAAATAAAATCGATATCAATAGTAAGTATCAAATATGGTATCTACATATCAGCTCCCATACAATTAGTCAATCTTTAAAAAGTCCCTGTTTGTTCCCTTAAAAAGTCCGCTCATACAATGAACTCAATTCTCGTTGTCGTTGTGATATTTATTATTATTATTTAACTCACGTAATCGGTAATTCTCACTTCTTTTTAAATATTTATACGAAGCAACAAATATTACAATATAATATAAAGTATTTATTATAAAATAAATTTCTTCCACTTTATTGAGAATTAAAGAATAATATTAAGAGAAAATCTTCTAATTCTCAATTTTCCATTTTCTCTCAGGTCCCCATCTCTCTTCTTCATTTTTCTTTTTTTATTGTTCTTTGTTTTTCATATCTTTTCTTCGACGAGACATTGTCAGAAACGATGAGAAAAATATCAAAGACGAAGATAATGTTTGTACTGATGACATGTCTGAGAATGAAGAATTGATGGCATATTTGAGATAAAGACAAAATGCAACAAATGACGAATGCAAAAGCTTCCTCCATGAGATCTTGAAACTGCATCTGACTTTCTTCGTATTCACCATGATTTTTTTCAACAAAAGAAAGAAAGGGAAAGAGAAGGAGAAAGAGAAAGATGAAAATATAAACGTGCATTTATTATAAATACTTGTTTAAGTAGTATGGACATATTTTTCAACTAGTTTGAACACATGTTTTATTTAGTCTGAACATATATTCATATATTTAGTATGTATCACATGCATTATGTGCAAAACATTCATAATAGTATTTAGGACAGAAACGTTCATAAGAACGCGCAGTCTAATTTTTCATTTTTTTATCAATTATTTACTGTTTGATTTTTCATTTTTAACAAAAGTTAGTTTTGAGGACGACAATGAAAGACAGATTGAAGTACTAATCCGATCCTAATATTAAACACCTCCTTCGAGAAATAAAGAAAAATTATCTTAACTGTCGCTCTAACATAAACCCTGTTTTTTTTTTTTTTTTCCATTTTTTCCATCGCAAGTGTGATAGTGTGAGGCTGCATGTGCAATAAAGCGTGTGCGCAGGAAATCGTGCGGAGGGCACTTGGTATTAAACCATTCGTTTCTCTTCTTGGGGAATCGCAAAGTCAACTATTTACTGTAAATGGTAAAATTAATTAGGGGAACAGGACGCGAGGATGAAGGCAGGAGTTCATTTATTTATTTATTTTAGTAAAATAGAGTTAGCCTACTTAGTATTATCATTAAATTTAGAGAAAAAATGTACATTGTTATATTTACAGTGGGCTAAACTTTTGCCATCCCGGCTACACTAAAATGTTCATTTATTATTTCAATTAACAATTTCGATTTGCATCTTTCTCTGTTTCTGGCTCAATAGTCTTGATCCAATTTTTACCATTAATTTCCCATCATCAATATCTGTATATTGTACTATATTTTTCAAACATAATCAAGGATAAAGACTTGACAAAATAAAATAAAAAAATCAGCAGATCCTCCAATAAATCTGTGAGTATATAGGGAACAATAAACGATAAACTTGCATCGAAACAAAATCCATTATGAGAGCTTGTGGCACGTTCAAGTTGTCATATGTATACATATACGCAAAATCAAACGCAAGTTTTTTTTTTCTTTTTCTGTTTTTGGTGTCATCAAATCTCCTGATCTCACTTTTATATTGCAAAGTTTAATTTCAAACATTAAATTAAACTGTGAACTTATTTTTTGGGATATGTTCACTTAAAACTATAAATTACACTTAATTTGTTCGGGGCATTTCAAAGGAATTTAGTTGAGTAATTATGACATACTATTTCAGCGTTTTTTGTGTCTTTGATTAATCTGATAAACAATAACTCCAGATAAAAAAATTGTGTGGTCATATTTTTCGGAAAATTTTAAAATTTTAAAATATAAATATACAAAGAAAACAATCACATTTAGAGACAAAAATTATGGCAGAGAACCCACAATCATATTATAAGTCTACATTAAATGTCTCAAAGATCTGACTTACAAAAGTAAACACCTCGATATCTTGTAATAGACAAAATTTATGTTACCAATTAAAATCCATTATTAGAAACAGCAGCTAGAAATATACAATGCAGTCAAGATTTCGAGATATATATATTATATCATATCTCAAGTCAAAAATGAAAACATGCAAGTGACATTAATTGGAATTAACCAACTGATCAAAGCTCAGAGATAACATCGTGATTAATGAAAAATAATAAATTATCACGACTGTTATCAGTGCCACGTTGAATCAGGGTGGGAGAACTGCCTCCTCTCAAATTTTATTTTTAAAAATATATCTCGCATTGGCAACAAATATTTGAATAATATACTTATAATTTAGTTATTTTAAATATGCTCCATTTTAAGAATGTCCTCTAAAACAATAAATTTCAGTGAAAAACTTTACAAATATAAGTATATATAACTCAAACCATGCCACCCCGTGATGAATTTTGGCCTCGGCTGACAGAAATCAAGAATCCGCTCCAGACTGTTACGTACTCACCAGTGACCAGTTGAAATAATCACCTTTTAGATGAAAAAAGGTTATATTTTTTTTAGAAAACTTTTGTTGTGACAACTAGAAAAGACAGAAGCTATAGCCAAATAGAAGTGGTGATGACTGGCGACAACGATCCTTAACAATACACTAACACTAACAGTCTAGCACTATGTATATACCCCAAAAGAACTATTGTATATACCAGTACAAATCAGAAGATATAATTTCCCAGTTGTATTTGCAAGTATAAATATCATGCACCCAGTAGCTGAACTGAGTTCATTGAAGTGAAGTCGTAACCAGTGAATAAAAAAATTTAGTCAAACTGTTTCAGATACCAGACAGCGGATCCCAGTAAGATTTGAGCTCCTTTAACTATATATACATGCAAGCATCCCCATACAGAGCTCAAAGCCTCAGACTCCATGCACGTACCTTAACCTAATTATTAATTAGAAGAAATCCAGAAAAGAGGCTAAAATGAAAAGCTTATTTTCTCTTCTTCTTGTTCTTCTTGTTTTTTTCTTAGCCATTAGTATGGCTCAACCACCCACTCCAGATTCATGGGCTCAGTTCGGGCCGTACGGTGTGTTTCCTATTCAGAATGTCTCAGATCCAGAAATCATAAAAGCTGGCTTGTATGCTTCTCTCTTTCTCTTCATCTCTCTCTGTCTATGTTTAGTGATTGCATAATGATCTCGTATCCAAAAGATAACAAGTGAACTCAGTTGTGCCTGAACTATATAATTTCTGTACAGGGTGAACTATTTCGCGGAACTCTGTCATTGTTGCATAGTTCCTTTTATTAAAAGAAAAGATTAGCATTATTCAGAAAATATTATCAAGTCTACCGTTCAGTATAATAACCATATTAATTAACCCGATTATTCAGTACGTTGCTGAAAGTTTAATTAGCTCACATATAAATGATTATTAATTCATTATTGTATGTCCACTGGCTTATAATTAATCAAGAACACCATCTTTTGCAGATTTGCTATTTCAAAGTACGACAATACCACAACATATCACCTCGAGTTTATAAGGGTGGTCAATGGGACGGAAATACGGTTATCTCAATTTCCTAGTGTAACAATATGGTTGCTTCATGTGGAGGCGAAAAACTGCAGCCAATCTGGAAACACCGACATTTATATAACTGAAGTTGATAGAAATTTTCAAAGGTGCTTGTGGTTTATTCCTTCGGAATACTGCAATAAGTACTACCTTGTTTTTAATGGTCTTTGGAAGCTGCCTGCGGTTTGAGGCTCATATAAATTTGTCACAAATAATGACTGTTATTGTTTGTTTCTGGACTTAATTAGTAGTTAGAATTGGTATGTTTTTGATTATTTTGGCATGATGTTGAACTGAATGTTGTCTGATGTCTAGATTTCAATTTCCTTCGTAAAACTTTTGGAATAAGACCTATCATTTAAATCTTCTACGGATATTATTAGGCTTCTAATAACATTTAAGAAATCATATAAGGAGACTACTATGGTATTTAATTCAAGTCATGACTCATGGTACTTTTGAACTGTTATTATGTTTGATTAAAGTAATCACGTACATGGCAGATCATATGACCTATACTATATAATTGGATAAAGAGATCTTAAATAGATTTCTAGCTTTTTTCTTATTAAGGTTCCGATAACCTAGAAATTGGAGAGACGGGTTAACTGTACGATATTTAATTTTAGTCCCCCTTGTGACAACCTATTATCTCTTCATTTATAGTTTATATGCTATAATGCTAAGGTACGTAGGCATATATATATTGACCATCATGCATGCTTCTTGACATCTCTATGCAAGGAGTTGTTCTCCTCCTTGTGTTGTAACTTAAAAGTCTAATTTAATTAATCAACACAATTCCACAGTTTTAGGAACTAGTTTGTAACTTAACCAAATGCATTACAAATTAAGTTTATAACACTACAACAATTCGAACAATTTCTTAACTAGAGTTTATAGCAAAATAAAATAAAGTAAGTAGAGAATTAAGAAAACTCAAACAATGCAAGACACAAGAACATCGAGATTTTAACGGAGTTCGGATATCGACGATCCTACCCTCTGGGACTTCCAACCCCCCGACTTGATAATATGGTTGAGCTGATTTCACTAACGAACAAAAGTTTTTGTACAAAGCCCGAGATCTAGCTCTATTACACAAAAGTAGAGGCTAGACCCGTAAAGTAACACAAATAGAGGATTAGATAATAGCAAGCACTATTCTCACACAAGCTTATAGCAAGTTTAGTTCAAGGAGATTGAGTCTTAAGATTTTGCAAGTTGAGTAGTTGGAAAGCTTTAATGGGGGCTGAAAATTAGGTCTAGTGTATTGAATAAATGAGTTAGAGAGAGAAGGGAAGGGATCTCATATTTATAGCAGCCCCCCAACAGAAAAATTCATTTTCTGAGTTAAAATGTTATACAATGACATGAAACATTTTTCGTTATACAACGTTTGCCCAAAATATCTAAATTACATCTGGCAGAACAATGACCGTTCTTTTGAATTATGTCACTCAAAATGTTACACAACGATATGAAACGTTATGTAACGTTATGACAATTTCTGTGAAATTTGATCATAACGTTACATAACTCTATAAAGCGTTATATAACGACTGATCTATTTACACAGAAAATCGATCATAACATTATATAACTATGTATTGCGTTATGTAACGTTTTATCAATTTTATGATACATGTTCTGGACTTTTCAAACGTTACAGAACTGAGTTTGGCCAGTTGAATTTGCACAGACAAGTATAACGTTACACAACATTATGAAACGTTGCATAACGTTCTGATGATTTTTTAGCACATGTTCTGAACTTTTCAAACGTTACAGAACTGAGTTTGGTCAGTTGAATTTGCACAGACAAGTATAACGTTATACAACTTTATGAAACGTTGTATAACGTTCTGGTGAACTTTTAGCACATGTTATGAACTTTTCAAACGTTACAGAGTTCTATTTCAAATTTCTTCATAAAGTGGATAACATTATATAACGTTATAGGACGTTGTATAACGTTTCAGATAATTTATATATTTTTCACTTGTTTGACTCAATCTTTTTTATTTAAATTTGATATAAACTTGAGAGAAAATATCCTATAATATTTAAAATCTTAATTCTTCATTGTTGGTATTTTCCTGAGCTTCCCTCTTGATTTTTGTAACTTATTTTCCTTGAAACGACCCTGAACAAAATATCTTACAAGAAACTTATTAAATACAAATTTAGTTTTGAAAATCGACAAATACGAGACATTATTTAGTACAACACATTGGTCATCTTAGCTCGGATGAGGTAGATCAATATTCACTGGAATATTTCATAAACTGGAGTAGAAATTTGAAATTTAGTTTTGAAAATCGACAAATACGAGACATTATTTAGTACAACACATTAGTCATCTTAGCTCGGATGAGGTAGATCAATATTCACTGGAATATTTCATAAACTGGAGTAGAAATTTGATGGTTCACACAATATCAAAATTAGCATGCACAAATCTCGAAGTTGTGTGAATCATTCGATTGCTACTTCACTTTTTGAAGTATTCCACCGAATGTGAATTCGGGTGCGGTTGGGTAGTTTTGACTTTACAAAAATCTCCATTACGTAGAATTATGCGTCGGACATCCTTCAGATCAAATGAAATCTTGTTACCTCTAGCCATTACATAGACACCAGACCCACAGTAACATGTCTAACTTGTGATCCAGCCAAGCGCTCTTTCCTAGTCTTTGTTTTGAAAGTCATTTCAACATAATATAACTAACGGATTTCTGCTTTAGTACAAGATTCCACCATTAGGAAGCACTATTGAGCAACTATCCACTATACAAATCTAACATTGAAGGTGCACATAATTAGAGGTGGCAAAATCCGACATGATCAAAGAAATCCGCCCGATTCAGCCCGACCTGAACTCAATCCGACCCGATCCGACTCGAGATGATCAGTAACCCGAGACGAAGCGACACATGAGCGACCTGAGCCCGACCCGATCAGACCCAAGACGACCCGTAACTCGAGATGACACGACACATGAGGACCAAACCCGACCCGAGACGACCTATAACCCGAGATGGAGCGACACATGAGAACCCGAACCCGATCCGACCCGACTTGACTTGATACAACTTGTAAATTGATCTAATCATATCTTGACCACATCATAATCTAATTTTACTAACAAATTAACATCAAAGAAAGTCAAGATTTACTAACACAATTCAATAACACGATCCAATCTTGTCCGATTGAATTTAAAACTCGAAATAATACTTGAAAGTTGTCAGTGCAACCTGACCCGAACCCGACCCGACCCGAGATCCGAAAGTTGTCAATGCAGCCCAACCTGAAACCCGACCCGATCTCGTCCGACCTGAAACCCGACCAGGTCTCGCCCGACCTGACCCATCACTTGGAAAAGACCGACGCAATCCGACCGAAACCCGACATGACCTCGCCCTACCCGACTCATGACCCGAAAGTTGTCGACACATGACGATCCGAAATCCAACCACTATTGTAGACAGTCAAACTAATCCGACCCGATCCAATCCGATCCGACCCCGACCCGACCGACCGACATGACTTGCCACCTCTACATATAATATAACTAACCAATTTCTACTCTAGTACAAGATTCCAACATCAGTGAAGATTCCAGCTTCATTGATCTGTAGTTTCAGACAAAACCTCCTCATACAGTTAGGTGAACTTAAGAAGGTTGAAAGAAATAGAGAGAAAAAAAGGGACAAGACAAAAGATGATCAATACAGTAATTGTTCGGAAAAATCAAAATCAGACCAATCCTCCTCATGAACTCAGGAAATTAGGTATACTAGGAATCACTTCATTTGTATAGGTCATCCATATGGAAAATAAAACAAAAAGAGATTGGTTTCCAGTAACTGCATTAGGAAGAGAGATGCATCATATCATAACATATTGAGATTTACCCATTTGTTCATTGATTTTAAACAACATAACGAAACACTATATTAAAGAAAGAATAAAATCTACACACCTTATGATAGAAACAGTAGAACAAAAGCTTCTGATGCTTCTTTATACTCAGCCAAAGTGACATGACTAACATTAATATATAACTCAGCCAAGCTCTCTTTACTACACTTTGTTTCTAAATTAATTTGAAATATTCATTAACGATTTCTTCTTTAGTACCAGAGCGCACTATTAGAAAGCGATATTGAGCAAGTACACTTTATACAAATCTAAGTTTGAAGGAAAGCTATTTAGCAGGAGATTCCAGCTTCATCAATCGGTAGTTTCAGATCCCCCTCTTAAAAAACCTCTTAATAGACATAAAAGCACTTGTAAGAAGGTTGAAAGAAGAAAAAAGAAAAAAAAAAACGGAACAAAACAAAAAATGAACAATACAACAATTGGTCAGAAAAACAAAATCTGGCCAATTCTCCACCTATCAAACTCAGGAAATTAGGTACACTACGACTCACCACAGATCTCTACACCTCAACCTTTCCATCGCACATAGTAATCGGGTGGTATAGGTCATCCATATGGAAAATAAAATAATAGATTGGTTTCCAGTAATTTCATTAGAGAGGGAGGGAGGGAGGGAGAGAGAGAGATTTATCATATCATAACATATCGAGATTACTCATTTGTTCTTTAATTTTCAACATCAGAATGGAAAATTAATATTAAAGAAAGAATAAAATCTACACACCTTATGATAGAAACAGTGGGACAAAAGGTTACTGACGCTTCTTTATCTTCAATCTTGAGGCAGATGAGGTGGCATTCTTTTTAACCATATCTTGGTTAGAAGCTCTAATTATGAAAAGTAGAGTCTCAAGCAACATGCCACACACCAATCCTAGTATCCCCCCTGCAGCATTCTACATAAAAATACATTTACTAAAACGATTCTACCAAAAATTATGAACCTTCAAGAAATTATCAGAACCAACTGTAAAATGCAAAATTAAAAAAAATGTAAATTCACTTCCATTTAATATGAACTTTTTTGACGTTATAAGTAACCCCCGAATCCATCTTGAAATGTCAAATGGGATATGATTTTACAAAGCAAAAATTAGGCAGTTTTGGATAATAAGGGTGTCTTATAACAGAGAAAAAAATAAGGAACTACCTAGGGAAAGCTAGTGGAGAAATTACCATTACAGGATTGTGATTAAAAAGGGCTCTGAAAGCAGCATAACCGACCAAGTAGCCAGTAAACATTACTAGCACAACATGTAAACCTGCAAAAGGAAATAAATGTAAGTGCACTTCCAATAAAAGCTAGACAAAAGAATTCCCTTATTGCAGTGAAACTGGTACTGCATGGGCAGTATATATCCAATACCAGCAGCGATCCAAAATCACTGTTTCTTTATTATTCTTGACATTGTACAAAAGCCTAAATGTGTACAGTTTCTTTATTTTTTGCCAAGAACCAGGGCAAATCAGTTGGTATGTGCCAGTCACAATGCCATAAGCTAAGGATCTATGGGTTTCAAGCAAGTAAGTGACAAGTCTAGAACAATCTGCATAGTTCTAGATGTTATCTTTGCTGACTGGAAAAAACAAATAAAGAAACCAGATTCCCTCATTGTCTCTCACAATTCTAGAATGGTTTTTTTTTTTGTAATCAAAGATTCCTTACCAAAACCTATCTGATCCTTGTAAGAAGAGAAGGGCTCTGTATCATCCCTTTTACGAACAACATCTTTTACTAACTCTGCATATTCCCTTTGCTCTGATTGCTCAGCAAGCTTCTTTAGCCTCGCCCTCAGCTCCTCACTCTAAACTCAATACATGTATACCATTAAGAAATTAGGATATTTAAACAATTGTGTTAATGATATCAACAAATTTAAAAAACTTTATATGGAATCATTAAATGAAATGGCACAAGTTTTATTGAGAAAATAAACAAGTATATTCAATGTAAGAATTATACGAGTATACGACTTGTACTCATTTAATTAAATAAAATGTACTTTAATTATTCCAAATTTGTGGATACGATTGAAGGTGTCATCAAATTCAACAAAAAGTGTACTAATTCATATAATACCTTCTCGCGTGGTTTAGGGCTGGTGAAAACGAAATCTGATCCATCTAGGAGGAGACGAAGTGATGGTCGAGATGAAGCAGGAAGAGCACACCACACAGACCTCAGCGACTTGTAAGGTACTGAGCTTAGAGTCGCGAGAGAAGCAGCTAAGCCTCGGAGTTCGTCGGAGAGGTCGTCTCGATCGTCGGAGGCGGCGCTGAGGAAGGATCTGATCGGGTCGGTACTGGAGATCACCAGTCCCTCCGCCATTTTTCGTTGGTTGAATCGCTTGGTTTGAGAGAGATTGGGCTCTTATTACAGTACATTTTTTGAAAGGGCTGAAGTGAGATCCATCTAGGCCCGCTTGGAATTGTTGAAAACTTCTAATTTCAACTTTTTCAAGACCAGGATTGAATTTCAGACAATAGAATGATTTTGACAACCTTGTACTGACTGCTGACGCATCATATAATTTTTTTTAGGGAATATTTGTTTTGTGCCATTCAGAACCGATTAAATACGAAATTTTCATTCAAAATCAAACTCATATTTATTTATCATCCAAAAACATCATTTGTTTCGTTATTTATATTTTTTATTTTAAAGAGAAAGATATCTTCGTCAATTTTATTTTTCCTTGTACTACTCCACTCGTGACCTCGACCCTAATCCTCAATCACCTCGTCATCCCCTTTCTTCTGCTGCAGCAACCACATTACAAGCTTTGACAATGAAGAATTAGAAGGAGAAAGAAGAACGACAGAAACATTTTTGTCTTTAAAACTATGTCCTAAATAGCAGAGATATAGCAAAAATAGCGGAATTTTAATGTGAGCGCACAATATATACAAAACACCACCGATATAGCGGAAATTACGGCAATATGGTGGATATTGCGATTAAAATTGTTAAATGCTAATTGTTTATTATGTTGTTATGCATTAGTGCGTTAGTAATTTTATTGACATGTTTGGTAATTTGCTTAAACATGATGTATCTGTTGAAATAGCGATATTGTGGATTATCGATCGCTATATAGCTGATATACATCTAAATGCTAAGTGACTCTCGCACCGTTATAGATCACTACCCGCTATTTAAAATTTTTATTTTAAATAAAAATTGATAAATAAAAGAGCAAGTGTTGTTTTTTAGTGACAAATAAAGAAGTTAATATTGTGACAAATTCACGATTTCTTCAATTTTGAATGACATAAAATTAGTTTCTCTTTTTCTTATCGTAGATGCTAAAAACACATATTAAGTTCTTGAACATGATACTAAATAAATATTTCCACTTCTAAAACAATAACAAATACAGTACAATCTTTAGTCTCAAACAAGTTGAATAGACATATCTCCACTTTTAATATTTATAAAAAAAAATAATTAACCCAATTTCGAATTTATAATAATCTACCATGTAAAACGATTATCTTAACAGTTAGTCTATTGCATCAAATCAAGTACCTGCATCAAATTATTTAAGAAGCACTATTGAAAGCTTTGAACCGGTACCAATTATTTGAGAAGTACATTTTGAGCACTACCGCTATGAACTAAAAATTGTTAACAAATCTGACGGAAGCAGTTCTCCTGCCTTTCAGTAGGAATGAACGGTTCAGATTTTCTGCTTTGTAAGTTACGGACGGTTCAAATTTGATTCAGAAAGCACCTCATATTACAAAATTTAACGTGCACGAATCTCGATGCAAATCAAATATTGAAATTTGCTGTGCAATACGAACAGTATTTTTGTTGCGCAGTAGAAGATCTCATTCCAAATCTGACAGCGGCCAGAAACAGAAACCTAGTTTGGTTGTTGGGCATTAAATTTTGGAAGGAAGAAATGGCATCTGTTTGCCTTCCGAAAAAAAAATGGGATGAGCCGCAATTGTGGACCTCAGAATCTAACACTACTATTATGATGGCTTTCGAAGTTCTATAATTATTCGTTAGTATCTTGGTTCTGTATGATTCGAATTCAACTGTAAATTGTGTTCTTTGACGAAATTCAGTCGAACCAATCAAATATTTCATTCTTTCATCGCAATCTAGTAATTCTTTTACTTGTTTTCAGTGCGATAATAATGACGCAAACGACTGTCATATCATAGCTTCAGAATTCATTTGATAGATACACGTTAAAGTCAGCTTACAATTTTCTGAATGATTCAGATATCTCACAGCTTACAACTTTCTGAATGATCCAGATATCAGACATTGAAATTATGCTAGCGGAGAAGACCTTTGAAATTGAGCAGCACATTGAATTGGAGCCATTGCAAAGTAAATCAGTGACGATTGGAATAAGTTAAAATATGTAGCAAATTAGCGATGTATATAGCAAATATCACACTTGTTTTCCACTTCTTTTACTTTTGTAATATTTTTTCCTAATCAATAAAATTACTAGTCTTCCGCCCACTGCTTAAAAAAAAAAGAAAATCGGAACGAAAAAGAGAAGATAGATAAGATGACATGCTGATGCTGTTGTGTCGGCGTTGTTGACTTGGCACGTCAATCTATTGACTCAAAATACCACCATGACCATCGGTTCAAAGATGTAATGCAACTACCACTTTGTCAAGAGTCAATTTTGAGCTTTTTTATTGACCTCCTTTCTGAGAACTTTGTTAAAAAAGGAAAAATATGCAACCTATTTTGTCAAAAGCTCAAACTTATATTATACGTAGTGGTGACAAGTTGGATCGGTCGGTCGAGAGGGTTTGAGTCGGATCGGGTTAGTTTGACTGTCGACAATAGTCGAGTTAGAGCTGGGTCGGGTGAGGTCGGGTCGGGTTTCGAATCATCAGGTGTCGACAACTTTCGGACTATGGATCGGGCCAGGTGGGATCCGGTCAGATTTTGGATTGCGTCGCGTCGGTCTTTTTTGGATAACGGGTCTGGTCGAGCGATATTGTGTCGGATTTCGAATCAGACTGCATCGACAACTTTCGGATCTTGGGTCAGGTCGGACGAGATCAAGTCGGGCTACATCGACAACTTTCGAGTATAATATTGAGTTTTAAGTTCAATCGGACAAGATCGGAACACGTTATTGAATTGTGTTACTAAATCTTGACTTCCTTTGATTTTAATTTGTTAGTAAAATTAAATTATGATGTAGGCAAGATAGGATTAGATTGATTAACATGTTGTATCAGAACAAGTCGGGCTGGATCAGGTTGGGTTAGGGTCCTCATGTGTCGCGCTATCTCGAATTACGAGTAGTCTTGGGTCAGGTCAGGTCGGGCTCGAGTCCTTATGCGTCGCTTCATCTCGGGTTATGTGTAGTCTTGGGTCAGGTCGCTCAGGTATCGTTGCATCTCCGATTACGAATCATCTCATGTCGAGTTAGATCAGATTCAGATAATTTGAGTTTATTAAAATATCATATCGTATCATATTCAGATCACGAGTTGTGTTTGATTATGTCACCTCTAATTATATGTACTCTATCCAAATCTAATTCAAAGTATCAAGCTAGTGTTATGCTCCTTTATTAATCAAGCTTGTGTTTTTTCCTATTTTCTCATAATAATTGTTCCAAAATGGAACTTTATCAGGGAGTGGGTACACTCGTAAGTGCACCATTTGATTGTGCACTCATGGTTTAAACCGTTTGATCAATAGACTACATTCTCTTTCCTAATAGTTTAATAATTTATTATTTTTCTCTCTTCAAGTAATTTAAGAAGAAAGAGAGTGCAATTCATTGATCTAATGATTCAAACCATGAGTGCACAATCAAATGATGCACTCATGAGTGTACCTACTCTCAACCCATCAGAAACGGACCAGACGACCAGTTAATAATAGACAATCCAAATGATGGCATTGTTTGCTGGCATGTCATTTAATGCATGTTTGAATTTCATCTAACCCTACAAAATCTCAAAATTAAATGTATGTCGTCGAAATGCCCATTGTATTTTTTTTTTTGGCAAAAAATCGGCTACTTAAAAAATGGGTACAATTAATACTCTAGCTCATTTGAATCGTTTAATTCATCAAGATTGGTGAAAAATGATTCACTCTAATTTTTGTTACGTTTTTCAAGAAATCACTTTTCAGCAATCTCGACAAATTGGACGGCCCATATAAACTATGTAGACACTACTATAGATTTAATCTTTTATATCTGTTAAAAAATGCATTTTAATATCGATTGGGGGATATTATAAGGAGATGTTTCTAAAGGTATGAAGCAACGATATTAAATGTGTAGGCTCTAATATCCTATCTTAGTTAATACCCGGTGTTAAAGATGACTTTTAATATCCGGTCTAGCATATGGTGTTAAAGACGTCTTTTAATATCGGATTCGAGTTAACAGCCGTTTAAAAGATAAAAAAAAATTGAATTGCATGCGCCTTTTCTGCCTCGAGACAATCATTTATGACGCGATCAGCGTTTAATTGATGTTCACCTCTGACGCATATCTGCATATTTTCAAATGTACCATTGAAACTATATTAATTGATTTCCTCCTCTTTATATTGGCACCTCCATTAATGACTTCTTTTTTTCTCTGTAACATAAAAGAAGAATCAATTAAAATTGAAAAAAACTTAAATATAATAAAACATAGATCTAATAGAAGAAATTATTCAGATTTGAATCTAAATAATCTTCTAAAAAATAAACAACATTACTTCTGATTTTTAAATTGAGGTTCAAGTATTTGTTCCAAATTATTTTTAAAAAAAATCATCTCTTTAACCTTCTAAAGGGAGATGTCAATTGAGAAAACACAAGAAGGGATGGAAGGGACACCTAGCGTTCATGGCATGTAGTATTAGATCCGGCTTTCTCGCCTCATCTTTCATGTCTCAACTCTAATAAGAAGAAAAAAAAATCAATGAGACAGTTGTGGGAAGGAAATAAAATGAAGCTATAAAGGACGAAATATGTGGTTCTTTACATATTTTATGTCGTTGGATTAGATGAAATGAACGGTTCGATTGCGAAAAATAGAGATATGTGGGAAGTAAATCATGCAATGCTATTGGTTCAAACTCTTTAATACCGGCTGTAAAAAAATAGCTATTAAAAACTTTTTAAAATCGAGTCCTTCAAATGAACTGGTATAAAAATGTTTTAATAGCGGTTTAGTTTTTATACCAACCTTTATGTACATCTCTTATTAAAAAGTTCCACAATTTTTTTCACATTTTCCTACATACCTTTTATACCCCATTTTGTTGTGTAAGATTAGATATTAAATGTTTTAGCAAAATTTAAATTATGTCACTGAACTCGTTTAATACTCCTTATTTTGCACAATATATATAAAAATGAGAATATTAAAAACTCTTTATGAGAGTACTCTGTGTACTCATCTTTTAAAATGTCTAAGTTTTTATCTTTCTTTATTTCATTTTGAAAAACCTTGTTGTATTTCTATTTTCTAATTTTACTATAGCATCACAGGATACACACATACAAGGTTTTTTTATCTTCTTATATGAAGACTGAAGTTGTAGGAAAAAGAATCGAGTCTTCGAACTTTATAAGCACGGAAAATGCTACATTCGAATTTGATCTACAATTTTCATTATATATGAAAGCAGTCTTTGTCATTGGAGGTATTTACAAATTGCATGCATCAAGTATTTAAACTACAACATCTAAAAAAAAAGTATTTAAACTATGAAGACGAATGAAATAACTAACTCATAGAGACATATTTGTTCTGGTAATCAAATTTGGTTCAAATCTTTAGACGGATGTACGTAAGAGATAAAAGTAATGAACTTAGCAATGCAAATGACTTCGATAAAATAGTAAAAAAAATCGAAAAATAAAAAATTTGGTTCATGCGTAGATTTTACTATGGACGACAATTTCAATGATTCGGATTGGCCGTTTTCGATTTGAAATTCAAAATAAGCATCTGTTAACACGTTTTCATTTTTGCTAAGTATTTTAGTATGTCAGCTGGATTCTATATATGTATAAATATGTATATATATATAGAGAGAGAGAGAAAAATGCTATTATGCTTTGCAAAGCATGTGCTTTGAAATTGTGGACCATTAGATTATGCTTTGTGATTCGTGCCAACATGATGATTGAAGATCCAATGAGCCACAATTTCAAAGCACGTGCTTTGCAAAGCATAATAGCATTTCTTTCTCTATATATATATATATATATTGCGCTACATATTTTGTCTGTAATTTATAATATGTATGTGACATTTAATGCTAATAAAGATCCAAGAAAATGATTATTTATTAAATAATAGTTGTCTTATATATCTGACAACGATTATTTAATAAATAACCGTTGACTTATCTCAGATATTAAATTATTATTTTTTTACGACAACACCAATATGGCAACAATTTTTATACTATTTATCAACTCCTTAGATAACAACGATTGCATAATTGTTGAACAAGATAATTTTAACCGTTGACAAGTCATTTTTTTAGGGTAGTGAAATAAATAAATTATAAAAAAAAATAAGCCTTAGATCTCTGGACATTAAAACGGTATGTCCAAATCATAGGCCTTTCCGTTGAAAAGTCTAGGATGAAAGCAATATGATCTCCAAATAAAAATTTAAAAATCTAAGATGCTTGTGTAATAGGGAACTCTCTTACTTACTGTCTTGCAATTTTTGGTTGGAGTTATATATACATCAACCATTAAATATTTACAAGCAAACAACATAAATATGACAACTTATCTTTCCACTTTGTTTAACAAATAAAAAACAAAATCTATTTCTTTTTCGTTTCCGTTAGTTAATAATTATAGCTTGTTGCTAGAGCAAAACATGTGAGTAATCTAGATTTTTTTTTAAAAGAAAATAAAAATAATCCATCTAGAATGCTTTCCTATTTTTCAAAGTTGGTTATGATATAACTCATGTTTTTTTTGTGTAAAAAAAAGTAACCACAATTTATCCTGAAGAATGTGTTCATATCTACTTTGCTTCGTCTTAATATTTATGAATGAATGTATTAAAATTGATAACAATTACGTACGTTAAACATCCCAACATAATTTTGGGGATATTTAAATTAAGGAAGCTGATACGTAGATACCATAGTTGATACCAACTACTGATATCGATTTTATTATGCACATTTAGTTGTGTTATCCTGTACATTATTTGAGTTATTATGCATGTTATTTTTTGTACTGAAAGAGTTATACATGTTATCGATTTTATTATGTATCTTTAGTGGAGTTATCATGCATATTATTTGAGTTATTATGCACGTTATTTTTTGTATTGAAATAGTTATACATGTTATTTTTTTGTACTGAAATAGTTACGGTATAACATGCATAATAACTCAAATAATGTGCAGGATAACTCAACTAAAGGTGCATAATAAAATCGGTAACAATAGTTGGTATCAAATGTGATATCTACGAAACATTATCCCTAAATTAAAAATATAAATTTTATTAAAAAAATAGATTATAAGTAAATTAAAAAAAAGTATCTCAAAATAAATCCGTGAGGACTCACTGGTTTGGTAGCTAGAACCTGTCGGCCTAATCCAGTTGCCAATAATCACAACCTGGTACCAACCTGTCTCTCTCTGTGGTGCATTATTGACAAAAAATACAAATTATATGTTGTCATGGTGCATATATATATACAGATGAAAAATAATTGCATAATATTATATTCAAATGAAACTCCTTTCTTATGACTTAAAACCATTATTGCTAAGGTCATATCACGTGTAGCTAGCTTTCTACTAAATTAAATGGGTGCTATTTTTTATATTTTTTTGTTGAAATAGTATTCAACGAATAAATTTCAGTGATACTTATTTTTGTGTATTTATTTCTCGACCTATTGGTCTTGTAAATCAAATAAAATAATTAAAGAACTATAATGTAAATGCACTGTTCATGAAGAATAATTCGATAGTAAAAAAAAATGAAGAGACTATGGTGAAAGAAACATGCCACCAAATGTTCATCTCCTATGGTGAAACAAATCATTTTGCATTACATGTATTGCAAGAGCGAACACGGTTTTTTTCTCTCTTTTTTTTCATTGCCGATTGGAGTTGTATTCGGTACTTTCATTTTCTTTTTGTGAATTGCCACCAAAGTTCCATTTGCATCATATATGAGTGCTGCTATTCCTCCTCTTCCCCTATTATCCCAAGAACCATCAACAAAAACTATATAGATATGTGACAAATGTTGAAATTGAAACGTCAATTTCAATAAATAAAGTTTGAACTACGTGTTATATGATTACTACGTGTCACATATTGTCACATAATATTAAGAGGAGTAATATATAAATATGCCAAATAATGTGATTAACTGATATTCAGTGGCATTATACGTATTAATTCTGGGCACGAATGAATATAAAATTTAAGTAAATTAGTTAATGGACTGATATGCCAAATCGTTATCTTTTTTGATTGGATATTATAGCGATCATATCAAATTCATGAAAATATTTACAGAATTGAATATTATAATTTGGAAAAGAATTGGAGAGAATATAATTTCAAATTTTTTTATTAATATTTGATAATTAATTTGACATCTTTCCAAGATACACTAACGTCTCTATAAATAGCACTGGGTCTCCATCCATTCACAATGTTTCGTTGAACAAAAAATTCTCGATTATCGACATAGGACACATGTGCTGTGCATAGCCACTTATCTTATTCCATTAAAAGATATACTCTATTGTTTCGTTCATGATTTTGGAGAAAAGAAAGGCACTGAAATATACGTGGATGGAATCGCTAACGCACCACGTCACGCTTCCGCACTTCCACCGCTAGAGGGATTCATTTTTTTAAAAAAACATGACATTTTCAGAGTTATTTTAAAAAATATTTAATTTTTTTTATATAGCTAGAAAGCTCTAAAAATCACATAATTTGATTTCCTACAATATTAATTTTGATATGAAGAATTTATTGAGCAATTTAAATTTAAATTTTGACCATAAAAATTGATTAATGTGAAATTTTTTCACTTCGGTCGACGTGCAAACGTTTTCACATTAGTCATACTCTATATATATATATATATATATATATATATGAAAACTACTTGGCAATCCAGGACTGGTCTTTTTTACCTTCATAACTTCATATTTCAAATTAAAAAATTACCAGAACTACTCGGCAATCAAGACTGGTCTTCTTTGGACTTTTTATAAAATCATATTTTGACATGAAAAAAAAAAGAATATAAGAAGTACTTGGCAACCAAGACTGGCCATTTTGGCATTTTATCTTGTTGATTCCACAAATATAGAGAAAAGGAGATGCTTTAACTATACCTATCTACCAATGCTGTTATCTTCTAGATCTCTTTTATGCACTTTCATCTCGTGAACAAAAACAGTACTTCTTCACAAACAAAATATAATAATATTTGAATGTAAAAAGATAGATATATTTTTTAATTCTGAGGAACATAAACAGTATTTGTCAACCAACACTAGGCTTCTAGGCGTATTAAAGATGTAACAAAAACTGAGACTATTTCTCGGAATTTTTTTAAAATAATAATCTTGGACTTGAAGCAGAATTTTTTTTCTTGAATTTAGGACCGTCAACGAAATTTTTTTATTTTTTGTCTAATTCGTATCGTATTTGATAAAACAGATATGGATAAAAAAAATCGTTCCGTATGGGATATGAATATGAGTAATATTTTTTTAGTTAGCTAAACGAATAAGGGTATGAGTAATGTTGTATCCGTTATTCTATAAAGTAAATATAAAATCACTACTACAAAACATTAACATTTGTATCTTGAATTCTACCAAAATTAATTTCATCCAACTAATTATTGTTCAATGTTGTCATCCTTTTGTCTAATCTTTTTTTTAAAAAATGATCATATAATTATAACTCTAGTCTAATATTTTCCGTTCTCGTGAATGTATATGCTCTACTTGCTCCCGTGTTATGCTTGTGTTTATGAAAAAATATTAATTTTAGGTGTATATTTGTAAATATGATTTACTTATAAAATTGAAAAATATGATGTTAATATTATATGTATCGTCTGTTATCCGTTCGTTACCCGATAATTTTAACGAATAAGGATATGGTAAGAATAAATCAACATTTATGGGTAAGAGTAATTTTAAACGGATATGAAAATAGCTTTACCCGACCCATATTGTACCTCATTGACATCCCTACTTGAAATCTCAAAAATAAATTAAATATGAAATTAAGAACAATTACAGTGAATTAATTTGAAATTAATGATAACAGAAGATAGATTCATCTCTTCAAACTAACAGTAATGATGTGCACTAAAATTGAAATACTATTGTTACAGGTTGAACATTATATTTTGAAGATCATGTCAGAGATCCAAAATGTAATATCCATGTTGGAACTGAGTTGACTCTGTCTCTCACCATATATGTTAAAAAAATATCAATTCAAAATAATAATTTGTTGTCTGCATAAAATGTGATTGAGTGAATAGTTGAGACATGCTCTACGAAAAACCTTATAATTATACAAAATGATTGACCACACAAATATATATATATATATGGAAAATTGTCTGTAAAGAGCTAGGTTAGATTTTTCAATTCCTTACCTGTGCCGCATAATATGAAAAAAAATATATAATATGCTGATTTGTAAAAGTTAATCATTCGTATTTTCTTTGTTGGATTATAAAAATAATATTGCGATATATTTTCGAAGGGTTCCTTCATTATTGTTCGAGTTTACCTTTTTTTTTTTTTTAGGAAAGTAGACTTTGGATTTATCTAATTTAGGTCCTGTTCGGAGGCAACCCGCGCCCACAGAAACGCTCATGAGAAAACAGTGCCGTTTTCGTGAACGCGGGTTGCCTCCGAATAGACCCTTATTGTTTGAATAAAATTATGATTGTGGAATTCTCTATCAAAATTTGTTTATATTCTGATATTGTATTAAATTTGGTATTCTCGACCTCAATTGAAAAAAAAAACAAGTTTTCATTCAGTGTATATTGTATTTTATGGATGAAGGTCGAAATAAAAAACCTTATATTAGAAAGAGAGGAACCAATATTTCTCTGTACCTATGTTGCACGGGTGCGGGTGTGAGTATCGTATCGGATACAGTGCGGGTGCGGCGATACGTCATTTTAAAAAAAATTAGGATACGGCGGAGTATATATAAAATAATAAAACTCAAATTATATATTAAAAAAGATATTACATAAGAAATAATACTTCAATAAAATCACACATTACAATAAAATAATATATATTATAAGAAGATATATATAATAAGTAACAGTCTAGAACAAAAAAGCAACTGCGTCTCAGTGGTCATGTGCCTTTGTGTAAGGTGGTGTTCTCCATTGATCTAGTGTTCAAATTCTAGCACCAGATTTAATTTCTAGTGTTATTTTACTCCTCAAGAATGACAGATAGATCTTCTGTAGCGATGGATACACGAGTTAGATCCGTATCAAGTCAACATAGCTCTGTACTGAAAATTGGTCGATGCACCTCCTAGACAGTGTATTATCGAGTTTAATAATTTTTTTATAGGAGATAATTTGTTGGTTTGATATTTGATGTGATTGATCTTAATTGTTTATAAATTTTAATACTAGAATAAAATAACCAGATTGGCTATCAAATCAATTTTGAAACCGACAGACATCGACTCTTAGTTGCAATTAAATAACTACAGAAATTCCAAAAAAGGATGATGCACATAACGAGTTGGAAAAGTAAGTATCAATTTAACATCAAACATTCATACTCAATTCCAATATATGCAGTGGCGGAACCAGGATATTACATCAGTGGGGTCACTAGAAAAATACGACACTAGACACTAGATAGAAATTAGTATGATGGAGTACTCTTTAACAAATTTATGGGTTGAAATTGAAATTATGGAGTTCCCTTTAACATAATTTTAAATTACAATGCGGTCCTTTTTACAAATTTAGCATTTTTTTAGAGTTATTTTTCAATTAATCTAAGTGATTTTGAATTTTGAGTGGGGTCCAGTGACCCCACTGAACCCTACAAGGGTCCGCCACTGAATATATGAAAATGAAAATGAAAATGAAAATGAAAATGAAAATGAAATGAAAATTCAGATAAAAAGATAAGGATCATAATATCATATTTATATCTTGGTAGTAGTTGGTAGTTAAGTTAATGTTGGTTCCAAAATTAAGCATTTCCATTGTATTTTCTTATTATATTCTTCCTTCTTGATTTCTCCTTTTTCTCTATGTGCCTTCTACTGTCAAACTAGGTTATCTCTCTGACTCTCTGACTTCTTCCTCTTTTCTCTCTCTCTGAAATCCACAGAGTGTTTATGTGAGCTGGTGGTAGTTAGCTGTATATCAGTATACAGTATACAGTATATCAGTATATCCCTGGAGAAATACTGGCCGTTGTTCATTAGTCATTTCCTACCTAACCTACCCTCCACATTTAATGCTAAGCAATTTTTCATATTACATCCCAGGCTTTACAATTTTCTCTAAAAACTAAATTTTATCCGTTTTTAAAAAATATTTAAAAATACCTAACCTACCCTCGGCTGGTATCGTCAGATTTTATCTGTTTTTTTATTCTTCTTTGTTTTATCTGTTTTTTAATATTTTTTGTTTTATCTATTTTTTATTCTTCTTTATTTTATATGTTTTATAATCTTCTTTGTTTTATCTATTATTTATTTATTTGTTTGTTTTTTTTACTTTTTATTTATCTGTTTTTTGTGTTCTATTTTGTTTATTTATTCTTTGTTTCTTTTATTTATTTATCTATTTTATCTCTTTTTTTAATATAAAATTTGAATTTGAAATTTGAATCGATAGTTGTCACATTAATGGCGACAGCTGTACGTTCTGCAACCAGCTGTCAGATTGCGGAACGTACAGCTTTTTTTTTTACTTTTTTTGAACTTTTATCACCGATTATTAACAAAAAATCGGTAATAAAAGTCCTCTTATCACGGTTTTTTTGTTAATTATTGGTGATAAAAGTGACTTTTATCGCCGGTTTTTTGTTAATAACTGGTGATAAATGTCAAGTTATTATTACCGATTGTTAAAACTTTTAGTGCCTTCCAACTACGTCGGTAGAAAAATCCGGTAATAAAGCTAAAAAAAAAATCGGAATTATTGCTGATATGTTTGTTTTTGGTTTGAAATACAAATGTACAAGCTCAAAGGTCTCACTGGTTGTTTTGAAAATCGAAAATAATCACCATGCAACTGCCCCTCCTTTTAAAATATGCATACTTTTTTAGTATGTATGCAAAATTGCAAATGAATTCAACTCTAAGGCTGTGCTCGAGCCACCATTTAAAAGAGGATAGGGAAAAAGGTAGAGAAAAAAAGTGAAAAGAAGGAAGTATTTACACTTAAATATAAAAATTATGATAATGATGAAAAGATTTAACCTTCGAAATTTGTTTTTTTTTTCAATCCTAAATCATTCTGAAGCAAGTAATCATCTAACCTCTCCTCCCCTCCTCTCTTAAAATGGTGGCTGTAGCACAGCCTAAAGTTGATGTAATTTTATTATATTATCAAACTTTCCACTTAATCATCAAACTATTTATGTTCTTAGCTCGAATGGAAATTTGGAACGATCAAAGCAAACTAATTCGGTTATCCTTATATTATATATTTCTTTATAAATTAGATATAATGAATGTGGAGCACGAGCGATTCGGTGTTTCATGAAGCATTCTAGTCTTTCTCTCTCTCTCTCTCTTTCTATATATATATAGAGAGAGAGAGATAGGCTAGGGTGCTCCATGAAGCACCCAACTCCTAATGCTCCACACCGTATCTTGAATTTAAAATTTTCAACGACTGATTCGAACGTTGAACATGATCTACATATTGAAATCTACTTGGAGATTGAATTTTACATTTTTTTTGATTTTTTTTGCTATTTTTAGAGAGGTAGGAAAATTACAACTTTTGTTGGTTCAGAAACCGTTTGAATAGCAACTTTTCTACCTCTTTAAAAAAATAGCAAAAAATTTCAAAAAAAAATGTAAAATTCAATCTCCAAGTAGATTTCAATATGCATATCATGTTCAATTGTTCGGATCGATCGTTGAAATTTTCAAATTGGATATAACAGATGTGGAGCACGAGCGGTTTGGTGCTCCATGGAGCACCCTAGCCTTTATATTTATTATATATATATATATATATATAAGCAAGGCTAAAATAATATGAATAGGACACCCCTTCCATCCTATGCATATATATAGCTCTATAAATTGAGATTTAAGTTTATCAATAAAATCTTCATATTAAAATATTGTAGGAAATCAAATTTCGTGATTTTTAGAGCTTAAAATACAATAATATTTGAAGGACGAAAGCAGAATGATAGGAGATTTTTTTGGAAAGAATGAAAAATGAGGAAAGATTTCTGTGAGAAGAAGGAAGAATGAGAGAAGATTTCTGTGATGGAAGAACGATGAAGAATTTATATTTATATAGAGAACGGAATTTTTTGGAAGAAAATCTATGTCTTAATTCATGAGACTCTGTGATTTTTTTTAGCGTTGGATTTGAACTACATGGTGATCCGTGAGAACATAGCTTTTTATAGCGAACCCTAAAGCAACTCCACTAGAAAAAAGCTTTAATAGCGGACCCCATGGGCCATCCGCTATAAAAGAGTTTTAATAGCGGTGCCTTGCTACTGTTCACTATAAAAGGCTCGAGTTTATAGCGGAATAGTGGGCGTTCGCTATTAAATGTGTTTTAAAATCGAATCTGGACTTTGGTCCGCTATAGAAGGTATGTTTTTATAGCGAAATTACATTGTGGTCCAGTTTAAAAACGTTTAATAGCGGTGTTTCTGTATATTCATTATTCAATAGAAGTTATTAAAGTTTCTTTCTGTAGTTGTGTATTTTGAAGAAATGTCTGACATACAAATATGACTGATAATTTATTTTGTTACAAAAAAGAAAAAAATATCTTGTATAATTTCTTGTGAGCTGAAATAACTGCTGGAACATGCATGCCTTTCAGATACCGTACGTCTCTTATATACATATAATTAAGCATATATTCATGCATGATAATATTCAATTTGTGCCTAATTTCAACAGGAATTAAATAAATTATTAGGTTACTTGAAAACAGAAATCATATGAAATAATCATGCATGTATTGCTAATTCACATAACATATTTCCACGATGATGATCGACTTGTTTTCAATATTTTAAAACTAAACCTCCAATAAGAAAACATTGCATGAGGAGGAAGCTAAGAAATTCAAATTTAAATTAGTAATGAATTAATACAAAACTAAAATTCAATTTTTCTTACGTGAGAGCAGCTAACTCGACCCTGTCTAGCATATACGTACAAGCTGTACCCATAATCCGATATACTCTTTATTAATTATCTCTATAGTTATTATATATCAAAGAACAATGTACACATTTTTTTCTAAGGAACTGATATATAGATATCAGTATTGATACCGACTATCAATACCGATGTTATTATATACATTTAGTTGAGTTATTATGCACATTATTTGAGTTATTATGCATGTTATTTGAGTTATTATACACATTATTTTGTTAACATGCATAAGATTTTTTTCAGTACAAAATAACATGAAATAAAATTTATAATAATTCAAATAATATACATAGTAACTCAACTAAATGTGCATAATAACATCGATATCGATAGTCGATATCAAATATGATAAATATGAAACATTATTCTTTTTTCTATGTTATGTCAAATACTCAAATTGTCTAAGTACTCTCTATATTAATTAAACTCTTCATGTTAATTAGCAGCAGCACGCAGCTAGCTACCAAACACCTATATCTTCTCACCTTCCCTCTCTCCTTCTACCCACACGCCCTTTGAATGCCTTCCTTCCATCCTCCCTTTATATACTCCTCTTTCCTACTCCCACCTCTCCAACCATCCCTCTAACCCCCCCTCTCTCTCTCTCTCTCTCTCTGGCTCTCTCTCTTTCTCTCTTTCTCAAGAGCAAACACAAACAAACAAACAAACAAACAAGCAAGCAACCATGCCGCAAGCACCGGAGATATACGAGAACCCAAAACCAGTATGTGTCATGGATGCTTCAGGATCACTAGGCCAAACTCTTGTTGAGAGACTCCTAAACCAGGGATACACCGTTCACGCCGCTTCTTCTAAACAGAGTAAGACACCCCTCTTTAACTAATTTCACTCTTTTTTATATATTCCACAGTTATCCATTACTATGTTTGGACCCTGGTGCTATGCCTGATCTGTACGAACAGTACCAAATTACCATTCTCCATTACTGAAATTTTATTATGTTATGTAAAGAACATATGCTGTAGGTATCTCTGTATCTGATACTGCAACCTTTTTTTTACATATGTATGTTGTGGAGTACCTAATTGATTCATCAACAAATATATATGTTTAGGTGATTTGAATGGATTGAAGAGATTATCGGATGAGAACAAGAGGTTGCAGTTCTTTCAGTTTGATCCGTTCGATTATCAGAGTATAGTCGATGCCATGAAAGGTTGCTATGGTCTCTTCTACATGTTCGAGGCATCTCAAGACCAATCTACCTATGACGTGAGTAACTTACTTTGAGCAAACAAAGGTTTTACTTTTCAAAGAATAATACAAATTTTTCAGGTGTTTCTGTTGATTCTTGAGTAATTAATAATAATATCAGTAAAATAATTAGCCAATTCTTCATGTATTTTTCTGAATTCTGAGTAACATTTCATCAAATTTTTATCCCTTTTACAATTTTGAATAAAATTAGTTACTGTTTGGAACTAGGAATATTCTAGATGTTGCTCAAATTGTGGAAAAAGTACCTTCATCAGTTGGGCTTATTTAATGGCACAGCTGGTTATTTCTCCTTGAAATTTTGCAATATTTCCTAGCATTTAAGGTTGCACATGGCCACAATTCAGCAAACACTAAATTTCTGATATGTAGTAAATACAACTAATAGTGAACCTTTTATTGAACCCATGTAAAAGAAATGAAAGCTTTTAATATGACAATTAACTATTAACTGATATTCAAATGAGTTAAAAAATTTATATTCAAAATATTTACAGGAGTTAATGGTAGAGGTAGAGATGAGAGCTGCACATAATGTGATCGAAGCATGCGCACAGATAGCAACCATTGAACGGGTTGTTTTCACTTCATCGGTTACAGCCGTCGTCTGGAAAGAAAATAGGAAATCGGCATCAATTTTCGATGAGAGGGATTGGAGTGAACCCAATTTCTGTCGTAGATACAAGGTAAATTTCATTTCACTATTTCATAGTTTATTTATCATTTGAACTAGAATTTGTTTGATATTGAGATGCATGTGGTGTCAAATTAGTTTGTATGTGCATTTTTAGTAGATGAGAAGTTATGGAAGTAAGATATTAATAACTTGACTAGGAGGTTTTTTTACTTTAACTAGACACCCACAAACAAAGTGTTTTTTTTTAGTTACTATGTGTCTTTTTAATCAAGCTTTTCTAACTTATTCCAAACCAAAAGTTTGGAACTGTATTTGTCATTTCTCAGAAAAAAATGAAGATAGATTATGAGATGTGGTTTGGTGGGTGAACTGTTTTGGATAGGATTAATTTGACAAACTTATGCAGTAGACCCACCACTTCTATTTTTATTTTTCAATTTAGAAAGTGGAAGTTCAGAAATATTTAAAACGATATACAACTCTGTTCTGACTATCAGATACAAAGATTAAAAAAATGATTGAATATTTGAAATCACAGACGCAACTTCAAATAAGAGAAGTTTGAAAGTAACTAGTTTTCAACTAAGGAAAGTCAGTTCAAAATTTTGTGCAAAAGTTTTTTTTTTTTTTTTTTTTTTGAGAAAAAGATGGGGGTCAAGCCTCCCAAATTTCATTCGCCGACGGCATGAATGTCGGGTTTTGGATTACAGAGTACGAAATTAAAAAACAAAAACAACACATCCTAATTTACAACACATCCTACAAAATTACGAAAAATTGGAACAAAGAATACAACACAACCTACAAAATCCACATAAACACCGGTTCTCAAGACACTTACCGTGACGCCGCGACTTGAGAAGATGCCTCAATCTTTCGCATATTGAAGTCGGTCTCGCGGTACCGGGCCCAAGTTCTTGGGCAGCTTCAAAGATGGCGGTCAAAGCGGCCAAATTTTACTCCGGCGGCATTCTCGACCGCAATATGTGCATCGGATCGTCGACTTCCGGCGGGTAGACTCCTTCAGTTGGATTGCAAGATCTCGCAACACCTCGCGGCCCTACCAGATATGGAGAGTGGCACGGTTCTCCGGTTGGGTTAGGGTTTGCCATTCCCTTGTAACGGCTGTCTTCGCGACAAATCGGAGCCCGACATCGCCACCGTGCTCGCCGTTGAAGAGAATCCGCGGGTGGGGACGAGGGTTTGAGGTTAGGAGGGAGAAAGAGTGGTGGAGAGGGGTGGTCGGGTAAGGGAGAGAGATGGCTAACGGGAGAAACCCGGCGACGTGGTTTCCCTCCTCTCTTCCTTTCCGGCCGGAGGCTTTGAGGGAGGAGTCGGTAGATCGGAGGGAGAGGTGGCTAACGGGAGAACCGGATGGTCGATTCCCTCCTCTCTCACGCTTTCGACGACGGCTCTCTCTCGGCCCGATGGAGCGATCTTTATTTTAGTGGAGAGGAGGTGGAGGAAGAGGAGAAGAGGGAGAATGTACATGGGGGTGGCGGGAGGAGACTCTCCTCTCACGGAGCCTCCCCCACCGGTGGCGGCGGCTAGAGTTTGGAGGCTCCTTTTCTTTCTCTCTTTCTCTCACGGGGGGCTCCCCTTCCCGATTTCCCAATTTTTTTTTTTTTTTTTTTTTTTTTTTTTTTTTTTTTTTTTTTGTGCAAAAGTTACTAAAAGACCCTCGTTGCTCGTCTCTGTAGCAATAATACCATCAATTGAAGAAGCAACGGAGTCAGGTTTGAAAAATGATAGTTAATTAGTTAAATAGACGATTTAGATTACCTACTTCTCACATTCCTTTGGGAAGAGGTAGGTAGATTACCTTTCTAATACGCATATATCACATATCTTCTATGTACCTCCAATATAGCAATTGATAAAATTAACCTTAAAACCATTTTTATATACTTTCACATCGTCATATAGTAATGAATTATATCCATTAGATCATATGAACTGTAGGTACATAATCTTTAATATGCTTGTTTGCTGTACATATTCTTGTCAAACCTCTAATCCCAACAAATCCATTTAACATGTTGCAATAGTTGTTTAAAAACCAGACAACAATGAGGAAATTGCATTTAAGTTTATTGTGTGATGTTAATTGTCACACGTTTCATTATGATGAACTGCCATCTGTTTAATTAATATGTCAAGTATAATGTCGAAAAATTCTCTAATAAATAGGCCAATTACATTACAAATTTGATTTGTCCTTTTTTCTAAGTGGCTACATCATGTTTGCCACAGAAAACTACAACCAATAGAAAAAGCCTTTTTCATAATAAACTAGTCAATTAATTAGCACCATCAGATCCTTTCCCGGTTCCGGCTAGCAATAGCTTTCAATGTACAAAGTAAAAAGTGCTTGCCAGAATATATGTATTTTTCTACCTTTTATTTTGTGTGTAAAAAAATGCAGTTGTATTGTTGTAAGCAAAGTGGTTTCCACATTTTAAAATTGTCCCTTTTGAATTTTGATTTTCTTCAGAGACCATGCACCTGAGAATAAGTCTGTAGTTGGGAACAGCTGAGAACAAGTTTAACAGAAAATAAATTAATGAATAAAACCCAAGTTCATGTATAGTAAATCAGATTCTCCAATCTCAAAATCTATTTTCATCTTGTTTTAACAAAATAATCTATTTTATTTTAGTTACATTGACTAGTAAAAAAATTGGGCATAGAGATGGAATGTTTGACTAGATTCAAGTCGTCTATTATTGCAAATTGCACCCTTACAAAAATGTAATTTACCTACTCCTTGTCTTTTGTCTACTTAAACAGTTCAAAATTCTTCTTAAATGAATTTAATATTAATATATTATGTATGTTGTGTACTTATTTTTGAGATGAAATAGACCAATTTGCACTCAAATTGGGTGGAATGTATAGGCATGGTACATGCCTTTTTTATACAATCAAATTTCTATAAGAGCTTAAGCATTGTTATGACAATAATGTCACTTTCCAAGTTTCAACCTTTGCTTTGATTAAAGATGTTGACCTCAAAGGAAAGAGTACATAACAGAGGTATAAATTGTTAATTGCCACAGAGTAAGCCAGCAGCAAACTCACATGCACTGTTTTTTCTATCTGCCATTATCTATAACAAGAATTAAGATCCGATGGCATAAATATTTTATAATTCCATATTATTTATGAAGACCGGGTTATCATGAATAAAGATATTTTATGAGCTTACATCAATAAAAGGAACATTCAGTAATAATTCTCCAGTTTACTCTATTTGTCTGCTAAGATTTTACGCTTGAAAAAATTTACTCTTTTAGAAGGCCATCAATTAGTATTTTGACATCTTCATAACATACATTTTTTCATTGTTCTTCATCCAGCTATGGCACGCTCTGGCAATGACTCTCTCCGAAAGGACGGCATGGGCATTGGCCATGGATCGAGACATCAACATGGTATCAGTCAATGCTGGTCTCATAACCGGGCCAGGCCTGTCAGCCTCCGATCCTTACCTTAAAGGTACACCAGAAATGTACGAAGACGGTGTTCTTGTGACAGTTGACTTAGATTTCCTGGCTGATACACACATAGCTGTTTACGAGACTCCATGTGCCTTTGGTCGGTACGTCTGCTTCAACCATGCGGTATGCCGACCAGAGGATGCTGTCGAGTTGGCACAGATGCTTGCTTCTTCAGCCCCTTGCCCTCCTCCAAGGTACATACATATATAGATTCGAATTATTCATGTTATTTGCTTGTTTAAAGGGGTCTGATTGCTAAATACACTAACCATTTGTATTTCATTATATTACAGTGATGAGTTGAGGACAAGGCAACAGAGGATTCAGAACAAGAAATTGAACAGAATAATGACAGAGTTTGCTCAAGGAACACACTTGGAATTGTACGAGTAAAAAGGAATTGATATTTCTTTTCTTCCTTGAATTTTGTTCATGATTGGCGGTGCTTTTTCAAGTTAGGGGAGCGGATTGTATTCATGGCCAATTGGCATTGTGTATTTATTGAATATTCAGTAAAAGTGTTCAAATTATTTATTTATTATTACTTGTAAATGATTATTATCATGAATTACCATTATTTGACCAACCTTTCATGCTTAAAAGCTTATGAAATGATTTTCTATTACATTTCCTTGTCAAATAATTAATTATTACTATCTTTATTAGAGACAAGGAAGAAAAAAAACATGCACATGTTTCGTAGAATCGAATTACTAGGTATATTAACACAATGTTTGGGATAGAGGCGTATAAAATACAAAAATCAAAACTATATATCTACAACTGAAATTGACGTGAAATCAAGTTCTAAAATTAGTGACTGAATTGTGGTGAACTGAAAATTAGATCTTCCTGTCTTTTGCATAAAAAAAATATTCTGTAGTAGAAAGTAACAAAAATTGCTACATGAATCAATTAGGAGCTTAATCGGAAACGCCAGCTAAGTATACGGCTCCTATTTCCTTGTCATCTTGAGATATTGCCAATTGCCATCCCATTTGTGAAAATTTCTTTTGGTTCACATATTTAGATTGTCACGTCAACTTAGGAAAACTACACATATAATTTGATTGCTTATTTACACAAGCAAACAAGAAAATTCGAAGGTACCGTACCACGGTACCAGCCTTGGATTACAGTTGGGCGTTTGAAAGTTGCCAGGCTTTGTTTTAGGCTTTTAAGTGGCTTTCTGGGCCAGGCTTTTTTTCTCTGAACATTTCGGCCACAACCACCTATCACTGTATGCCACTAAAAGAACTTCGTTAACAAACAAGCACCACGCAACAAATTGAACATTATAGATAGGACTGTCAACCCAACGCGTTCTAACGTCTTGCGTTTTGTTCGCAAACGATGTAATGTCAGAGCACGAGATTTTAGTTGTATTGAAGAACTTGTCGCGGAAACATTAAAAACGTTGACCAAGGAGTTGTGTTCAGAAACTTGTGATGGAGCATGTACTGCGAGATGATGATTTGGAGCCATCATTAGCGGAGGGTTTGCGTGTTCAACTCGGACATTACGAGTGGTTGGATCAATTAGTTGGCGGCGAGCATGCGAGTCAAATGCCTAAGACGTCACTGTTTAACCTTTCGTACTCAAATCTATCGCAGGCCGGTATATGAGAGATCGGCCAAGGATCGAGTGTTGCCGAGGTTGAACACAATATCGAGCGTATGGTCGAGGTCGAGCGTGCAGCCTAGTTTGTATTTGAATCTTTTAACAACAAATCCTAAGCAAGAAGACGATGATTTTGTGTCATTAAGGCGCACTACTAGGGAGGCTAGAGCACCAGCGACTTATACTTCATCTGCTTATGATAATCGTGATAGCAGTAGGGATCGTATTCGACACGATAGGAGTGGCTGAATTTAGTGGTTTAGGCAATTTAAACATGTGATTGTTGTTTTTTTTATAATTAAAGAACTTGTTGTGTTTACGAATTTGTTTAAGACAATTTAATTTAGCTAAATTACTAGTTGAATAATTTGTATGTTTTGAGTATTAGCTGAATTATCATTTTGACAATTCAATATACACAAGGCAAAGGAGTATTGTAATGTAAAAAAAGAGGCAGATGTGTCCAGATTTCACAAGCCAAAATCATTCTTAGGAGCACAATTATCACTTGCGCCTCTAGTCTTATATCTCGCTAACTAGTGCCCATGGCTTGTACAATATGGAGACACAAGTATTACTTGCGGTTCATGAAATTATTTTAAATCTGAATTCTCTCTGGAGTTTCTAGCATCCATTTCACACATCAGAAGTGCAAGTAATACTTGTGCCCCTACGATAAATGAAAAATGGTCCAGCAGGAGGATTCAAACCCATACCCTCTCTCAAACCCAACGCCTTTAACCAAAATTTCTTGTATTTCTCGTAAAGATTGAGACAAATATCATACTTGTACATATTTTGTTATCATCTTTTTTATTATTATGACTATTTTCATTATTATTTTTACCACTTTCACTATTAATCATGTATTATTTTTCATTATAATCATCACTATTGTTCATATTAATTTTTTTTACTAATTATATTCAAATTAATAATTATTAATATTATTGTTATTATAATTTTAATTTCTAAACTTCTTAATATTGTTAATATTATTACTATTTATTAGTTTTTAATCATTATTAACAATTTTATTACTATTATCATTATTATTATAATCACCATTATTATTGATAATAAAATATTTTTACTAATTTTATTCATACTAATAATTAGTATTAATATTACTCTTATTATATTTATTTCTTTAACTTCTTAGTATTATTAATATTATTACTAGTTTTATTAACAACATTAACCATTAATTATTATTAATAATATTATTCATTAATAATTTTATTAATACTATCATTATTTTATAATCATCACTATTATTTATATTAAAAAATACTAATTTTATTCGTATTAATAATTAATATTATTATTATTATTTTTATATGTATTTCTTAAACTTTTAGCGTAAAATTTAATTTTGAAACTTTTATTACTAATTTACTATCAATATCGCTTTAAGTCTTCGGCTAAATTTTTAGAATCTTTTATCCTATTTGTTGAAATTTTGTATCCTTGGTCCGCTATGAAAATTTTCCTCGCAGTACGCACTACGCAGTCACCTCTGTCTCTGTAAATAGCAGCTTTTATTTCTCATCTCTCTCTCTCTCCGGTTTTTATGTGTGTTTTAGTGCGAGAGAGAGGAAGCCACTGGCAAACGCCTCTTTAGTCTTTACCAACGCTCGAGAACGAGAACTAGCAGCTTTCTCTTTTCCTGTCTCTTTGCCCCCTTTTCACTCTTTCTCACCTCCACTTCTCTCGCACTCTGTGTCTCTAATGGCGGCAATGGCGCCTTCCAAAACCAAGTAAGTGGGCCCAACTCACTCAGATCTACTCTTCAATCGATCTAATTTCAGTTATTTTGTTTTGGATTTCTACTTTGATTCTGCTTTAATCACTCGTTTGCCCCTTTGTTGAAAATTTCAATCGCGTTTACACCTTTGAAGCTGAATATGTTACTGAGCTGTTACATGGACCTGATCTTTGCAATTAATCTTGAGTTTTTTACTGGTTCTACAAGAATTGAAGTAAATTCTTACTGTTTCTTCAGAAAATCAGCATATTAAGCTACAATAGCATAAATATTGCTATTTCCGCTTCCAAATTGTACACTTCAACATGTTCTTTTTCACCTTTTTTTACACTACGATATGCTTAGTTCTAGCTACATTGTTACTTAAACTAATTTTGAAGTTCTTAATTTTTTTTCAACAGTTGATCTTACAAATTATCTTTGTAAGTACGTAACAAAAGCAATTTCATATCTTAATTCCTCTTGTTTTCCTGAATTTTCATCACGCTGGTATTTTGTATTTTGTTTTTTTCCCGGTAGATTTGGAATTTATTGCATCAATTTCTTGTCCATTCCCTAACTAACTATTGAAATTTCAACTAACGGACCTAATTTTTGTCACGTTATACCTAGAAATTAGTCCAAATTAAGGATCTAACTCTATTTTATTTTAATAGATCTGGATTATTCGAAGCAACAAGCAACAAACCATCCACGCCAGCGACTCCCAGGAGACCGAGCACCCCCAAATCGGGTGGTAAGGTTAATCGGGTCGGGTCTCTCAAATCCGACCCGAATTCGCCTTCACCCACCCAAAACCCGCGCCTCTCCTTTGACCGTTCACCAAAACCTACCGAATCAAAACCTGCTGTAGATCGAAAATCTCCTAAGACTGCAACACCTGATGTAAGATTTTTTTTTTTTTTTGAAATAATCCGTGAAGTACGCTGATGTATTTAATTTCATTAAAGTTTTTCTCTGTGAATTTTTGGATGTCTCCTTTATTCTTCTACTTAGTACGGACTACTCAGTATCTCATTTTAATGCTACAATTCCTTGGGGATGCACTAACCTGAGAAACCATCAGCTGTTTACATCTACTAAATTTCTAGTTGTTTTCTAATTCTTGTCTGATGTATCTTAGTACCTATGACTAGTCGATTTGTGTTTCAAATGCTACAGTTTGTTGGAGACACACTAACCTGAAAACCATTAGCTGTCTACATCTCCTAAATTTGTAATCGTTTTCTAATCCGGATTGAATCTTTTGGGGAAGGAACAGATTGAAAGCAAAACTTAAGCAAATTGTATTTCTATTCTAGATTTTTTTATTTACTGTGTTTTCATCATCTAGTGATTTTTGGTTTTCTTTTGTCATTACTATGTCAAACCATTTCTTGTAAAAGAATTAACTTCTAGATTTTTATGCCAATTATTCCATCTTTTAGCTTAACTAAGCTAATGGAGCAGAATTTGAAATATCAATTCCAAGTGTAAGCAAATGAAGCATACCTATATTCAGTAGCATAATTAAGGAGGTGAGATTTGTGAGGTTGCTCCATCTAATAAAGCAAAATCATACCTGAGAGCCCTCAAGTTCAAAGTTTAATACAACAACAACAACAAAGTCTTTTGTCCCAAACAAGTTGGGTAGTCTAGAAAAGTAGAAATGAAGCCCATATCGGATTTCATCTCCATAATATTGGCTGAATTTTAACGTTGGTTCACCAAGCCTATCACGACCCTCCTTTCCGGGCTTGGGACCGGCTACGTAAAACATAGGTGGAGTTAAGTTCATAGTTTAATATGTCACTTTTTTGTAGAAACAACTCCAACCAAGAACATTGAAGGGATCAGAGCTTCAATCTCAGCTAGACTCAGCTAATGAAGAATTAAAGAAAGCCAAGGAACAGCTTGCATCTCTAGAAAAGGAGAAGATTTCCATTCTAAATGAACTACAGGAGGCCAAGAACCTTGCTGATGCAGCTAATGATCAGCTTCAGGATGCAGTTGCTGCACGAAGACGTGCCGAGGAGGCCACAGAAATTGAGAAATTCCGTGCCATTGAACTGGAGCAGTCCAACATTGATGCTGCTCAGACAAGAGAACAGGAATGGCGGAGTGAACTGGAGAGGGTGAAGAACCAGCACGAATCTGATATTTCTGTTTTGGTTGAGACTAAAGAACAGCTTGAGCAAGTGACACATGAGTTGGAGATGTCCATTGAAGAGAAAAATGCAGCACTTAGCCGTGCTGAAACAGCTATGCAAGCAGCTGATGGTAACATGGAGAAGGCCGAGCTGCTTTCTAATAAGTTAACCCAGCTCAAAGCACAGCTAAATTCCAGACTGGAGAACGAAACAAATGAAGCTGAGGAGATTATCACAAAGTTGAAGGGTGAGATTGTAAGATTGCAAGGGGAGTTAGAGAGTTCAAAAGAGTCTGAGAAGGAGCTAGTCAGAATTGAGGAGATTGCAGAAAAGTTGAATAATGAGCTAAGTGAGAGTAAAAGGGCAGAGCTGGAAGCATCAAGTTTGGTGGATGAATGGAGGGGTAAAGCAGAGGAACTGGAGATCCGACTTGAGGAGGTGCAAGAATCAGAGAAGTGCAAGACAGAATCTCTCTTCTCTGCCATGCAACAACTTGAGGAGAAGGAGACACTGTTGCATGAGAGAGAATCTGAAATTCATACCCTGAAAGAGAAAATGAAGTTACTGGAGACTGATGTTGCACGATTTGAGGCTGAACTGGCTGAGTCGAACAAGTGCTTAGAGGCAACTCGACAGGATGTTTTTGAACTGGAAACTACTGCTGACTTGTTGCGAAACAAATTGGAGAATTCTGAGGAAGATAAACTGGAGGCTTTGACCAATGAAAAGGCTGCTGTTTCCCAAATTGAGTGTTTAACAAAAGAAAAGGAGAGTATGATTGCTGAACTGGACAAGATTGAGGAGGAGAACAATAAGAAGGCAATGGAGGATCTTGCCTCTGCTTTACATGAGACCTCTGCTGATGTGCGAGACGCAAAAGAAAACCTTCTGAAGAAGGAAAGCGACCATGAACATGCATTAGCCCAAATTGGTGACCTGAAATTGGCTCTGAAAAACACAAAAGAGAGTTATGAGGTTATGCTTGATGAAGTGAACTATGAAGTAGTGTGCCTCCGTAACACTGTTGACAAGCTTGAGAATGAAGCCAAAGCTGAGAAAAATGACCGTGACTTGAAGGAAAATGAGGTTTTAAACTCGAAGCAACAGTCCGAGGAGGAAATTGTGGCCCTGAAGGTGGAAGTTGACAAGGTTATGGCATCTCTCAAAGGTACGGAAATGGAGATGCAAGCTGCAATGGAGGAAAAGGAACAGCTGCTCGAGAAGTTGCGGCAAGCAGAGTTCCACATAAATGAGGCAAACAAGGTAATGGAAGAGGCAAGAACAGAGAGCATGCAATTAAAGGAGAGGTTGTTAGATAAGGAAAACGAATTGCAGAGTATCACCCAAGAGAATGATGAGCTGCGGGCCCGTCAGTCAAAGGCTGAAGAGAGGATAAACGAGTTGTGTTCTAAGCTCCAGGAGGTAACTACAGAGAAGGCCCCAGAAATGCCTGAGGAAGGAAATTCCATGTTGGATGTAGCAATTGAGAAGCTAAAGGTGGAAGAAAAAGAAGAAGAGGAGGAAGAGAAGTCGGTTAATGGGTACAAAGAGGAAGAACCTAATGGTAATGCCGAACAAGAAGCAGAGAATGGAGATGCAAAACAAGAAGAGGCAGAAAGTAAAGTGCCAGAGAATGAACCTCTACGAGAAGAAAAATGTGCAGAAGATGAGAAGGTAGATTTGAAATCTGGTAATTGTAATTTAGATGGGGTCGATAACGGGTCAGGTTCGGCTGACACGGGTAACAAGGAGGATTTATCCAGCAAGAAAAAGTCACCATTGTCGAGGAAAATCAGCGGACTGTTCAAAAGGAAAAGTAGCCAGAAGCAGTGAAAACATTTTCACAATCATATCATATTTGGAATGCTAAAATTGATAGTTTGGTTGCTATTTATTAAATCTTACTTATTTTTTGGGTTGTTGACGTTTGTGTTTATGTTAGATTGTGGATTTTAGAAGCTATTCCATTTTTTCTTGCTCAGGTGCATTGTTTATATGTGGGTTGTATTTTGTCAAGGTACTCTTTGAAATCCTTGTTTTTTGAGTTTTTTGACTGCCATTGTGCTGTATGACTAAAGAATGCTACTTTGTTTTATAATCAAGTTAGCAGATCAACTTTTTATGATCATTGACCATGTTCTATGGTTATGTTTTACCTGGAGCATTTATCCTTTCCCTTCAGCAATCCTGACATCTCAATATATCCAATGTTTATCAAAGGTGTTTAGTTATAAAATTAGAGGGATGTGATGGAAAAATTTTGGTACCAAACTGGTGATTAAAATCCAGTTTAAACATATTTGTAATTAATTAATTTCTGATATTCAAGAAAGTCATATAGATTCCAGAAAATTCCAAATATTCCGACAGTATGCATTAAGCACATTGAGTACCTCCTTGATTATAAATAGAACTTCCAAATTTCCTCTTAAAATCTGGGATGTGGGTCCGGTCAATTTCTCTCAGCTACATACCTTCCACACCATCAGTGAGGCCGGTACTTTTCAAGTGGATTACCCCAGTTGGTAAATTGATGATACCGAACGAGTATATGTAAATGTAGTTGTTAATAATTTAAATAGTAGTAGTTAGTTGGCACAGTGAAAACAGATTTAGAGAAGGATTGGATGATTGGCTAAAGAAAGCTTACAGACATGAGACATGAGCTGGTAATATATCAACCTCATGTTGATAGCAAGCTTTCTGCTAACTATTATCAACTGCTTTTTCTTTAACATTATTCAACTGCTTTTAATAGCTTTGTTTGCTTTGGGCCAACGAAAAGTTGAATTAATTAATTATGGATTTAGCTTTGGTCATGTGAGAGCTTAGTAAGTTGCTAGCAACATTTGCTGAAAAAATTTCATAAAGAGTCAAAGAACAAACTTTTTAACGGATAGAATCAATGATCTCTTAAAAATTTCACAAAAAATCAAGAGTAAGTAATATTTGTGTCTCTAAAATATAAAATTTATTCTCAAACCTTCAGAAAAATGCTCAAAAGTTGAAAAAAAAAATTTAGAATGCAAATATTACTCGTGTTCTTGATCTTTGTTAATGTTTAGAGAACCAGTGATCATATTTGTTAAAGTAGTTTGTTTTTTGAGCCTTTGAGAAAAATTTCCACATTTGCCTCAAACCATTGTCATCATGTGAAGGTCTGACACAACTTGTCTATTGTTTATTTCTCTCCATTTAATGCATTTGTGTGGTGGCCCCTCCAATCAACTTCCATGGTTAAACATTTTGTAATTCTGGGTTTTCAGAATGTCACACATAGGTAACCTCAATGCATTTAACAAGGAACCTGTTTCCTTAAAAAACCAAAAAAAAAAAAAAATAACAAGGAACCTGAGTTAGAATCTAGCTAGCATCTAGATGTATCTGTAAATACTAAATATAATGAAATGATGTGAGCCCTGGAAATACCTTTTTTTATGGAAGCCCTGTAAATACTCAACACCTCTTTGCTCTTTTGCTTTCTCTCTCCTCGAAAAATCATATTCTTCGATTTCGAATTTAACGAACCCGAGCGTAATAACAGAATCATGTTATTTCTATTCGGAATAACAACGAATATGAATTCTTGATGACCTATGACGTCTATCCTTTTAATTAATTCAAACCGATCTGACGCGTTCAATATTCCGCATTTACAAATTGTTAATAGCATTTAAACATATATTGTTGTATCGACCTGGAACATTTATTTCAAATTTATATCTTTAAATTGTTCAAAATCAGCAAATTAACAATAAATACCGATTGAAATGAAGTGAATGCTTAGTCATGACATAAATGAAAAGTAGATGTCATTAAATTATAATTTGTAATGCATCAAGTACTATTTTTTTAGAAAATAAAAATCAAAATCAAATCCATCCTAATTCAAATGGCCTAAATTTTCTTAGAGTTGAATTTCGAATCCGCAACCTCCAACACAGAAATGTTATTCTTACACAAAAACGTTATTCTTAGCCATTAGACTAATGCTCATTCTTAATAAATATTAAAAAGTTGAGAAAACTAATGCTTACATTACGTAAGTTCAATCAAAAATATTATATTTGTATTTTCTAATATGGAGTTACATTTAAATTTGTTTGCTACTTAAATCTTTTTGGCAAAAATATCACAACACCTTATGAATATAAATAAAATCATTAAATAATTAAATAAAGAGGTTATGCCAAAGTAACGCCATACTTCGAATCTACTAGTGATTTTAGAATAAAAAAATGTTCCATAATAATGTGCTGTCTGGAAAATCATAGAACGAGAAAAAAAATTGGAAAAAATATCACAAAATTAATTACACGCTCCGACCCAACAGGCGGACATTGTTCCATATAAATAAGCTGCATCTTTTATTATCAATTAAAATCTGAAAGTGGGACCCAGTAAAAGGCGAGGTCTTAGTAGTTTAACCAACTTTCCTTCTTCATTATTGTTTTTTTTTTTAATTATAGCAAGGTTGGTTTGTGACTTACGCTATAGGAGCATGCATACTGTCTCGCATGTGTATGTCGCTTGTATACCTGTATAAATTATAAATTATGTACTATGTTGCAATAATGAGAGCATGATGTACAACATTAATGATTCTTCTTTTAATAATTAATTATTGTCTTGAATATTGACATTAATGCCCTACATTAACTGCTCCAGGAATGAACTACGTTGCAAGGACAAGAATTTGTTTTCTGTTTAACCCTTAAAAAAATATGAAATACATTCACTATCCTTGTTTCAAACATTTGATATTGATGGTCTTATTTCTCTGCGTGTTCAGCATTCACATGGGTTCACGCTGAAAAAATAAACGACAAAATAACTAAGTATATTGTAAAATTTCAAATTTGTGTTCACGTCTGAACGTTGCGTTCAGTCACGTCTGAATATTGCGTTCAGGCAACGTTGTGAACGCTACGTCTGGACGCACATTCAAACATTGCATTCATACGTGAACGCAAATTTCAGAAGTACTTGATATTTTTTTTTCGAGCTTCATCAATTTTTAATCGTGTGTGATGTATTAAATCAGTCGGAACTGTATTTGAAAGGATGCGAATTCAAAATTCATGATGATCATTGAAATTTTAAAATTCACGGTGCATATTTATTTCAATCCATAGCAAAAATTCACCTTAAAAGAAATATATATAACAAAAATTTTAACTTCTTCATCAGACCAATTTATGAGCAATGGAATTGGCAATCAAACATCCTGAAAATCCATCTTTAAATGAAACAAAATTAAAGATGGTCCATGTTACCATGTATAGTAATTAAAATGAAATAAACATCATTCTTAATTAGCTTTTATTTCACTGGTACAAATCAAACATTGCAAGTAGATAGCACACCAGGAGAATGTAATAACAAAAAGAGAAAAAAAAAAAAACAAGATAGTGATTCAGATGAAAGCAAAAGGTACAATCCAACTCAAACAATTCAACATGAACAATAAAAAATAAATGAAAGGACAGCACAAATGCATGAGCTCATGCCTCGCAAGCGCGCTCAACCACCTTTGTAATAGGCAAGTGCCGAGTATATTGTTTGAATAAAAGTGAGAACAAATAAAGTGATTGCAGCGATGATCGAGATAATTATCCATCGATTGGGGAAGAACTGGCTCTTGAACTCAGAGTACGCAATACTAGCACTACTTCCATGATGCTCTATCACATTCTCCGACAAGGTATTGAGGTCATCGGGTATGCAGGCTCTTATCTCATCCACTAAAAATGGCCCCATATCATGCAAAAAAGCCAATACCTCTTCTTCCCCTTTCAATGTGTTTTGCACAATACCATCCTTTTGCAGTAGTTTCACATCTTCTTTGGTTTGTAATAAGCTTTTCATACATGCAAGATGGGCTGTGACTGGAAGCCCATAGATCAAGCACCTCTGTTCAAAATTTAGAAGATGGTGAAATATTTCTTGGCTGTATGGAAATATGTGCAAGGGTGTTATTTGCATCAGTGCTGATAATCTTTTCTTAGTGTATGTCACATCAATTGAGCTAGCATCAAGCCTTTTAAAATTAGTTGCAGATCCAAGCAAGTTTGTTGCATTAGGAATATAAAACTCAGCAAACCGTTTAGCAGATTGTTTTGAGTGCACCGGCCACTTCCCATCGGGTGTCCGGGTCCAATAGAACATGTGCAGTAGATGTTTGAAGCCGCCTGATGGGAAGCTGTCACTCTGAACCTTGGATTTGTTCGCTCTCGGGTACAGATCCTCAAAGCATGACATTGCTAGCCTGTTGATGCGGGTACCATCACTGAAAAACTCGCTTAAGTTTGAATTTGTAAATACAGCCTCCACAGCAAACCACGGAATCTGGTTTCTAAAGCGCAGCATGTCTATTTTGGTCTTTATCTGATCACTCATTATTCTTTGATGTAAAATTGAAAATTGTAGAGACCTTCTTTCATCTACAGGATCACTGTTGTCATCTCTAGTTCCTTTCAAAATTTCTACTCCATTCCGAATTTTTTGCAACAACATAATTGCGGTAACTAGGAAGCAACTAGCAACCAGCAGAGATTCCAGGAGATTGATGCCTTCCCTAAAAACAAAATATTTCTGATACTGCTCACCGCCATAGTGATAGTAGCTCTGGACTAGACCTTCCTTGTCTTTCATGTATTTAAGGTATGATTTTACATCGAGACCAAGCCATTTGGTCATAAATGCAACATATTCCCACATGTGCTCCTGATTAGCCGTGTTGCCCGAGCTTTTGAGCAGGAGGACGCCGATGTAAAACCTGTCTGGAGGGCTTCCAGTCCAATATATTGATGGCCTTTCTTTGTTGATATCTAAATCCGTTAATGCTGGCAACAATGTAGTTAGATCACGGAACTGTTTATCTAGTTGATGGTTTATATTTACAATCCACACATCTTCTTCATGTCCAGCCATTTTAATTTAGTTTTTGACCTCTCCCTCCAAGTATTCAACAACTATAATTGCTGTTGCTGGTCTGAAATAATAATTTTAAACGTAATTAATTTTAGACTTAAATAACTGCTCTGCTCTGCTCTGCTCTGCTCTGCTCATGTATGTCAAACCATAATTGTCCATGTTGAAAGTTATTAGATATCTGCTCTGCTCATGTTCAAATATAGAAAATTATTTAGATATAGAAAGTACCTATTAGTATCAATTAGTGATTCTCTAATTGATTAGTTTCCTATTTTTATTTCTTTCCTATTGTACTTCGGTGTACGCCTATATAAAAGCGCTGTTGTGATGAATAAAAATATCTTTTGATTTATATTTTCCACTTGGTATCAAAACTAGGTTACTATTAGTGAAAGTCTAAAGGGTCGGGTCGGACTTTGCAAGGATTGGACCTAGAGGGCCTACGAAAGGACCGGGTAAGGATCGGGTCTAAAAAGGGCTTAATAGGGGTCGGATAATAAGGGCTTTGTTCTAATGAAATAGATCCGGCCCCTCTAAGGCCCGGCCCTTATCAGGCCCTCGGGATTGCAGAGGGCCGGATTAGGGCCGGATCAGGGTCGGGTAATAAGGGCTTTGGTCTTTTTTTTAATTTTGTTTTTATTGTGAAAGGGTTGATAAGGGTCTGAGGGACTGGCATGGGTAAGTATTGCAGAGGGCCAGATCAGGGCCGGATCAGGACCGAATCGGGGCAGGACGGGGTCGGAGCTTGAAAGGGCCGAGTAAATAGGGTTAGTATGTGAATTAGCAGTAACTTTTAATATAAAATATACTCTTAAAAGTCACTAACCGAGGTAATTAGCAGTAACACTAATTAACCGCTATCAGGTTAGTATGTGAATTAAAAGATGGTCAAGTTTCACAGACCATAGACAAAGAGTTGTCATTTTAATCGCATAGATAGATGTTCAAGGAACATCGTATTTGACAGACCCCGAATGAAACATTAAATGGAATTGTGTTCGTGTCATTAATGCTTTCATTCAGTGTTAATTTCTAAAGTATGAGGTATTCTTCTTTCCTACATAAGATATGTATGTGTGTGATTTCTACCAAACGTTGTTCGTAAAAGGTGGCTATAAAGGTAGCTCTTCGGTATACATAACTTATGCGGAGGAAGAGATGGTTTGCCAAAAATACTATTGTCCCTCGTATCTCTATACGAGTTATAGCATCACTGGGCCTCTTGATAGAGTACGATTATCTGCTAGCGATATAATTATATGAGTAATTATATTTGATAATTTACTCAGGATCAAGAAAAAATTAAGTTTGCAAGGATGACACACACCTACCTTGAAACTGATCTGATAGCTATGAGACAAAAAAAATTAACAAAAATAAAAATAGTTTACTATATCATGATATTGTACAGTATAGCATCATTTGTGTAATTGGATGGTCATAGTGCATTCTGTCAGATGCCTCCTATGATTATAGAAGTTAAAACAGTTTTAACTCTATTTACCAACATAACACGGATCCTGTCGGGTCACACCGCATAGGAGTTAATCGGAGATTCTTATTGATTAATTATAAATTATTTATAATTAATAATAAGATGGTTATAATTAATTATATATGATATAATTTAATTATATTTATCATAGAGATGATAAGAAGCAGAAACCAGATTGAATTTATACCGTATTGAACACGTCGTATAAATTTACCGAAACAACAACCGAGAGAAATATAATTGTACATGACAATTATATATATATTTGATTTGGATTTAAGTATTAATTATGGATTTGAATTTTGGGTTGAAATCTCATTAATAATTAAAGCCTTAATTAATAATTAAAAGCCCAAAATCAAAAAGGCCCAATGGCAAACTTGTAAATTTGACCAACTTTATATTCTTGCCAACCAAGTAATGATATTTTGGTAAATTTGACCAACTTTATATTCTTGCCAACCAAGTAATAGCATTTTGGTAATTTGGCCAAACTTTAATGGCATTTTGGTAAACTTTTTGAAAGGCTATAAATAGAAGGGTAGGATGACAGAGAAAACATACAAATTCAGTTCGTATCATATCACGACTGATCGATTCGGGTTTTTATTTTCTCTCTTTCTCGGTTTATGATTATTTCAGAATTCACGAGATCGGTGAATAGTGTTGTTGCGAAAGTTGCGGTATTTCTGCACCTTTGTGTGAAATAGAATAACTGCGAGTCGTGAATAGTACTATTTCATCTTTTTCTCGGCGAATAGTGTTTTGCAAGAAACCGCAGCTTACGATATTTCTGGCAAAAGAAATAAGCCGCTCTCTGGTCAGTCCTGGTGGATAACCTACAGAGGTATCACACGTGTGATACTCCGAGACAAGCCGATTTGCATTCCAATTGAAATTTGGAAAAAGGTATAAAATCTTATATTAATCTATTTGATTGTTAAGTAGATTAATATTTTAAAAATCAATCATAGAGTAGATTTATAAAGGATTAAAGAGGTATGTATCTCTCGGTAATCATTCGACATACCGCTTTAACCCTTCACTTAAGTTAGAAGTAAAATAATATTTTACGATCTTTTGCAAAGGATTTAAATGTATGCATCTCTCGGTAATCATCCAACATACTTTAATCCCTAACTTAAGTAGAAGTAAAAATTTTGTTTTAAGGTCTTTCCGCAGCTTAAGCCTTAACAGGATTTGGTTGGACCAAAACCCAATAGACAGGAGGTCAACATTTGGCTACTTCATGTTTGTGGAGGGCAACTTAGTCTCCTGACAGAGCAAGAAGCAGCCGATCGTGGCGAGATCGACAGCAGAAGCTGAGTACAGGGCTAAGGCATTAGGAGTTGCTAAGATGTTGTGGCTGAAAAGATTATTGGAAAATCTCAAGGTGAATCACGGAGGAAAAATGAAGTTGTGGTGCGATAGCAAATCAGCGATCAGCATTGCCAACAATCCTGTGCAGCATGACAAAACCAAGCATGTAGAGATTGATAGATTCTTCATAAAGAAAAAGCTGGAGAGTGAGCTATTGGAGCTGAGTCATGTAGCTACAGGAAATCAAGTAGCAGACTGTCTCACCAAAGGACTTAGCTCAATAGATCTAGTGAGGTTAAGCGACCAAATGGACTTGATGGATATCGTTTGCCCATCTTGAGAGAGAGTGTTGAAATATAGAAAGTTATTTAGAAGATATAGAAAGTACCAAGTAGTATCAATTAGTGATTCTCTAATTGATTAGTTTCCTATTTTGTTTCTTTCCTATTATACTTCGGTGTACGTCTATATAAAGACACTGTTGTGATGAATAAAAATATCTTTTGTGTTATATTTTCCACTAACTACTCTGCTCATGTATGTCAAACCATAATTGTCGATAGGAAATTAGTTACCAGCTAGGTACCACTTTAATCATCTGAAAAAAAAATATACCAACGGCATTCATAAGTACTGTAATCATTTTCATTTGTGTACCACTTTAATCATCTGGAAAAAAAAATGTACAAACATTCAAACGTACTGTAATCATTTCAATTGTGTTCAATTTCTACTAAAAATATACTAATTGATGGGTTAAATTTTTAACTTTAGAAAATATATTTCAATATGTGTTGAAATCGTTAACGATGTAACATGACTTGAGCTTATATATCTCTTGTTTTTTCCTTAAAACAATTGAGTATTTTGTGATCCTAATCTATTTTGAGAGAAATAAGTGCAACTAAACTGAACAACAAAAGGGAATAAGAAATATGGAGTAGAAAGGCACCTACCAGGAAGTATCTTCTGATCAAGCAGCTACTACGATCCCAAGAGGAGCGAAAATGGAAGAAGCGCTTCAGGCTTCAGGTATGGATGGAGCTGAATCAAGGAAAGTGAGGCTCTTCAGATGTGGGATCGTTTTCAAAGCTTTGCATTTTTCTGAATGTAACCCCAAATTTTTGTTATTAATGAAGTTGCCTAATGGCGCTTTCAAACCTTCCCAACCATTTGCCCAATATATAGGACCTGTGAGGCAGGAGAGACTTTTTGTTTTTTGTTTTGTTTTTTTTTTTTTTGTGGAAATGGAAGTTGATTGGTGTGGGTCCCGCTTAAATGAATTTATAGATATGTCTTTACTTATAAATTGATAGTGATTCAAATATCATATAATTTCATTATTATTTGATAGTCCATCAAAGATCATCAAAATTCTAGATAATTTATAATGGTTTTAATTTGACGATATTTTATGGACTATCAAACATTACTGAAATTGTATAAAATTTGAATCACTATCAAACTATAAGAAAAAGAATGTATCAATATTTTTTTAATTTTTTTAAATTATTAAAAAAATATTGTTAAGATTATCAAAATAGGCATTAATTGTCAAGTAATACCTCCCCTTAACAAAAAGAAAATATCTAGTATAAACTTTTTTTTTTAAATATGGCTCCCGTAAATCTCAACATATGTTAGGATTTGAACATGTGTCACTTCATAAAGAGATGAGATTTATTACCAACTGTAGTATGCATGTAGTTCAATTCTTAATACATAAAGAGATAATAGTTTCAAAAAATTTCAAATATGCTACGTCATCACTTTTCTCCACAGTTAATTTTATGAAAATAAAAAATTTCATCTTCTTGTTTAGTATTAACTCTGATTGAATTTATTTATGGATTATAAGGTATACAGAAAGGTTGGCAAGATGCTGACGTGCAGACAAAATTGTTCTTTGCGTTTCTTGTTCTCTGTGTGTGCAGTGTGCACCACAACTTCAATTTATTCTCTTTTGCTTTTCTTTAGTTTATTCTTCTTCTCATAACTTTTTCTTTTTCCTTTTTTCATTTTTATTTTAGCCTTTAACTTTCAGATTTATGCTTCCTTGACATTTGCTCAACTAGATAATAATGCATTTCTCTTGCACATTATTGCAAGTTCGTAATTAAGTAACTTATTGAGCGACTATAGTTTTCAAAATTATTAATTCGATCAATATTCTACTATGAGTCTATAATAATGAGTGTGCTAATATTTTAAAAATACGATTTTAGATGTATTTATGTACAAACAGGTATACAAAATAACTTTGTATATATAATTTTAAAATTAGAGAAAAATGAAATAAATATGCTCTCAAATAATCGAAAATTTTCCATGAAAAACTTTTGGATTTGATATATCATATATCTCCTTCCAAATTCAAAAACCTGCCATATATTTTCTATGATATAATTTAATTTATTTAAAACAAGTTTAATTTATAAATAACTTTGAAATAAATAATGAGACAACCGATCGATTTATCCTTTCTTGTTGATTTATTTAATTGGTTGTGTTCAGAGAGAGGAGGCGATAAAAAAAGAGCGAGAAAGATAGATCGTTAAAGAGTACAAAGTTACATAACTCAAGTTATGTAAATTAATCTTCTATTTAAATAAATAAACATGATATATAGTCAAGTTAATCACGATCATGCATGTCCCTTTGTATACTTCCTTTTTTCGAATGAAATGGAAGTGGTGGAAAACCCACTGATTTCAAAAAAAAATCATGCATGTAATTAAAAGTTGAAACACGAAGACCTCAGAATCAATCTCGATATCACCCAAAATTTTCCCATTTATTTGTATGTTATGCATCAAGATTGCATCAAGTACATTATGCGAACATTCATGAGGAGACGATATGGTTATAAATCATTTTCTTTCAATTAGTAATTTAGTATATATCTGAAATTAATAAATATAAATCATTTTCTTTCAATTAGAACTCAAATTGCTAAAATCGTAGATCACGATTTTAACTAGACATGCAGATGCGCTCCGCGTCTATCACATCAAGCGAAACCACGTCGTACATGAAATTTGAGTTCAAAAAACTCAAACCCTGCTTAAAAATAGAATAATTCAAAAAGATAAGATAGCAACAGATTTAAGAATTGAGTTTATGTGACATTAATTAAGGAGAAATCTTAACTTTTACTCCTCTCTTTAACTATCTTAGAATATTTAGTAACACGTGGTATGTTCATTCAAGGTACTAAAAAAAAGTTAAAAATATTTACCTCTTATTTCAAAATATTCAATTATAGTATATCATAAATAATAGTGCAAAACGGAAATCAAGGTTATTTTAGCTATTTTTTTGACAAAACAGATCAAATGTTTTACCATAAGAGTTGTTAAGGATGTGAACTTCAAGGTTATACACTTGCCCAAGGAATCTATCATTTTGAGACGCAAACTAAAAATCTCATCGGTGGTCATAAAAGTTGACTTTCGCAAAACATTCGACACGGTATCATGAAACTTCCTCCTGACACTCCTTAAACACAAAGGATTTCCAGACCGATGGATTTCATGGATAAAAAACATCCTCATATCATCCTCGTCAGCTGTCAGGGTAAATGATAATATAGGGACTTATTTTTTCCACCAAAGGGGATTGAGACAGGGAGACCCCCTATCACCACTGTTATTTATTCTAGCGGAAGACACTCTTCAGTCACTCCTCAACGCAACAAGACACGAATTTTTTCAAACACCTTCTCTTCATCTATCAGCATATCAATTCGCGGATGATACACTAATAATATCTGAAGCACACCCAGACAATCTAAGGATCCTGCAGAGAATTCTAAGGACCTACGCTGATATATCCGGACTATTTATAAACCCTGCTAAAAGCACCTTTGTACATGTTCACATCTCGCCACTCTCTTCCGGTAGTTGCGAACCTAACAGGATGCGGGTCGCAGAGCTTCCCAATAAAATACCTGGGACTACCGCTATCCATCACAAGACCAACAAAGGAGATGTACCTGCCATTACTCACATCCATACAGAAAAAACTTCAATGTTGGCAAGGCAAATTTCTATCAAAAGGGAGATGATTAGTGCTCATCAACTCGGTAATAAACGCACTACCGCGTCACTTCATGCAAGCATTCAAACTACCAGCATGGCTTATAAAACACATTGAAAGGACAAAAATGTGATTTTTCTGGAAAGGACAAACTGCAGCCACAAAGGGAGGCATCTTTGTCAATTGGAGAACAATATGTCTATCGAAAGAAAATGGTGGACTCGGAGTACTGAATCTCCAAACTTTCAACACAGCACTACTATTGAAATGGACATGGAAAATAATATCGCATGATACCAACTCTCTAATAGCCAATTTTTTGCATGAACACTTCAATATCCCAACAACCAACGACGATCACTCCGACCACTTGATCCACAACAATCCATCTTTCTTCATCAGGGACATCCTACCTTACCGGCTTTTCATTCAAACAACATCACAAAGGACACGTGAAGGGAATTATACATGGACCCTCACACCAACCGAGCAATATTCATCCCGGTCAGCTTACAAAAGCCTGATCAACCCGGGTGAAATATCCAAGGAATATAATCTCATTGGAAAACAAAATCGCCACTGAAAGTTAAAATTTTCATATGGACACTTCAAAAATCGACTACCTACGGGCGATTTCCTAGAAAGGCGAGGATGCCCGCGAGAAAATCGTTGTGTACTATGTCAACAAACTGTATCGAAAACCAGAGAACACCTTTTCATCTCATGTCAATATACTAGTGACATATGGCACAAGACCCGTCGCGACATTCACATAACCGAAGACATATACGATATGTGGGAAAGAAACAAAAATCAACCAACAACAAAAAATCGGAAAAAACGGGACACTACGATGCAAGCAGTCATGTGGACCATCTAGAAGGAACGTAACAATCACATCTTTACAATCACATCTTTCAAGAAACCGAACACAACCAAGCAAACACCATGCTCCAGATAAATAGCATCATCACTATATGGATGAAATATTGCTAACCAGGCTACTACCTCGACGGCGATTTAAAAATAGTTCTTAGCTACTTATTTTACTTTTCAGTTCGCTTTTGTTGTTTTCTTTTTTTCCTTCTTTTCTTTCTTTTTCTTATTCACATTGTACTTGTAACAAATAAGTGAAATAAAATTTATCTGTAGGGAAACCTACATTTCAAAAAAAAAAAAAAAAAAAAAAGGTTATACACTTGCAGCAAGAGAACAAACCCCCTTGAGTTAAAAAATTTGAGTGTCACTCGTTTTGGACAAGTACATGCACACAAACAATAGACAGGCACGATTACATATCCGTAGCAATTTTCTTTATGTTTTGCCGTCATCAATCTCAACTTCCTTAGATTTCCCTTGTTCTTTAGCCACCTGATGCGTTTCTTAAGAGGTACTCACAGTATCAACACAAATTCTTCATGTGGCTTTTTTTTCTTGCAAGCTATCATCTACGAATTGAAATTGCTCCCAAAAAGAGTTAAAATTTGACTTATATCAAAAAGGAAAAAAAAATCAGCCTAAAGTGCAAAAAAAAAAAAAAGGGAAAAAAACTCGTACCTTTCACTGAAGGAATTCACATGACTCGAGCGCCATCGGTCCTTGTATCTACCACGAAGTTCAGAAAAATATTGGTATTTAACAAGCTCAGGAATAATTGACGCAAAATTGCATTGGTTTGTATGAATTGGGAATTATTTTGAGGAGACAATCGGGCTAATACATGGAGGGAGTAGATTCTTTTAACCTAGACACTTTGGGGTTTCAATAACATCAGAGAAGATGAATCTGTTTCCGGTGGGGTACCATAGGGTGAAGTACTCATCCAATGGTCCACATAACCTTAAGATTCGTGCGTACAAATTTCAAAGTTGTATGGACCATTGGATGAGTACTTCACCCTATGAAATACTCTACACCCTATGAAATACTCTACGGACGTGAATTCAGAGAAGATGCCTCTTCAGAACCATTATTCGACACAAAAAAAAAGCACCTTAGAGTTTGGATGGCGATGCTGCGTAGAAGCCTGAGATGTAGGCGAAGGCAGTGAAGCGGAGCTGTCGGAACCCTAGTTCAGGGTCAGCAAGAAGTGAGTGCAGGGCTGGGAGCCTGTGGAGAAGAGGGAAGGGTTTAGAAATCGGGGAAGAAACACGCGGCAAACAGCCAGAAAAAAACGCAAAAAGAAAAAAAGTCGAAGAAAGAAGAGGAGCGAGGCACGCGATAGAGAGAGAGTTGGCTGAGAGAGATTACCCGTATTCACCAGAGCGGCGAAGGTTTCGACCCAACACAGACACTCACACTGTCACACACAAAACAAAAACAATTAAAACATGTATTTACCAGATTTTTCTCTGTAAATCCTGATATTTCTTTCTTCCTACCAATTGCCATTTGGATTTATTGATTGGCATGGGAACAGCACACAGATCTAACACTTTGCTGTGTGTAAAGTAAAGATTTGGTTTGATATTCGGTCGGATCTTACTTTCCTTGATGCATGATGATGTGTGCTTGCGCTTGCTATAGGCACCACCTCCTCCTCTTCCCTTCACACTGTCACACAGAAAGCAAAAACAATTAAAACATGTATTTACCAGATTTTTCTCTGTAAATTCTGATATTTCTTTCTTCCTACCAATTGCCATTTGCATTTATTGATTGGCATGGGAACAGTGTTGGAGATGATCCAGTTTATTTTCTTTGTGAGCGCTTTGTATGAAACTATGAATTATGCCTTCTCTCACACACACAGAGCACACTGGCACACAAGTTTTTGCTGAACTTGATGCAACATTTCGATAATAAAAAATTTGAAAAAAGCTGCCACGCTCTCTGTCAAGATACATGATTCTCCCCTGTAGTTTTACAGAGGGAATATAAAGCGGCGACAGCGAGTGAAGAACGGAGCAGTAAAACTTGAGGAGAACAGGAAAAAAGAAAAATGGGGAAAAGAACGGGGAAGAACTTGAGGAAACACGCGTAGATGGGGTTTGAAGAACGGAGCAGTGAAACTTGAGGAGAACAGGAAAAAAGAAAAACAGGGGAGAAGAACTTGGGGAAACACGCGTAGATGGGGTTTTACAAACTCCATTAAAAAACTTGAGGAGGAAACACGCGTCGACCAGCAGAAGCCATGCGTTGTTGATTTGAGGTACTGGCGGAGAGCAGCAGGGAGCATCGATACAAAACAGGCGCCAGTATTACACGCGTGGCAGGCAGGATTACACACGTCCAGCAGAAAAAAACGGGGAAAAGGACAAAGAGACACTTTTCATTGAACAGTAAAAACATCGACAATGATATAGTGTAATAATATAATGTATACCTTAGGAAAAGGAGCAGAGCCCCATAAATAGCGCAGGACGATTGGAGGAGATGGATGAAGAAGTGAATATGGTTAAGGGAATCCTTCAATTATGATTGTTTAATTTGTGATTAAGGCGTCTCAGTAATAACGTTGCAAAATCGTTGATTCGATCTGATTTTCTGATCCTTCTAGTTGTAAATAAGCACACTGCACACACTCAAATTTTGAACTATATCAGGCAATGTCGATTTGAGTTGGGCCTAGTTTTCAATGCTTCGTTTGTGGGTTGGCAGATTACTGGACTCAACTGGGTCTAACGTTTGCAATATGTGAGCCCACCTTGAAGATTATTTCTTATTGTGCTGCTCTACATAGTAATATTATTTTTATGACAAAAATTTAGGTGCACCATTTTAGGTGCTTTTTAGGTACTTTAATTAATTCGTACCATTTGATTGAAATATATGGTGCGAATTTTGATGTATTTGAATAGTACAGATTGATTGAAATATCTAGAAAACACTTAGAATGATGCACCTAAGTCTTTCTCTATTTCTAGTGTAATTCCAACTAAACTGAATATCCTCCGGTAATAATCTCAAAATTTATCTGGAAACTAAAATCAAATGTAGTAACTATTAACCAATCCCCAGAATAAATAAGTGAAAATTAAATAAAAAAAAACAAAATTAAGAACTGTTCAGAAAAGAAGCCACAAACGCCGTCTCCTTCACAGCCTTATCGCTCTTGAGCTGGTACAAGAAATAGACATGATCTTCCCCTTTGGTTTCATATGTCTCCACCTCTCCATCCCATCCACTCTCCTTCAACCCCTCCACATAGGCCATTCCCCTCCCTTTAAAAGTATCCAGCTCCGACAAAGTCACCAACACTTGCTTGCATGATAAGTTATCCCAAATCGATGGAGATCCCATGGGGTTCACGAGTGGGTCGTCGATACTGTATCTATTATTGCACACAAACTCCCATGTCACCTCCAACTTGCGCCTTTCTACGGGGTCTGTGGTTTCATCTTGGAGGGGTTTTGAGCCCCAGAAGTATGGATTCAGTAATGCCAATCCTAATGCATTGATCCCGTCCATGATTGCGACATTATGTGCGATGTTACCACCGGCACTGTCACCACCTAGAAACAACCGGTCTACATCACCATATTTGTATAGCCATTCTTCGAGTCCAGAATTAGCATTTGTAACAGTCCATTTATATGCCTCAAAGGAGTCGTTATATGCAACCGGGAGCCAATGCTCTGGTGCGCGTGGTAATTCACGGACACCGCCACAACCCTGGCTATGGAAACTAAAGTATTTAGATAACCATGATAGGTAGGAGAGAATGGTGATTCGATAACGAATGCACCACCATGGTAAAAAACAAGGACTGGGAATTTTTCATCCTTTGTTGCATTCAGCTTTGGTAGGTAAAGCCGTGCACCAAGACCAGTTGAGGAATTGATAACTACATCTTTTGAATTTACCCCCGTGGTAGTGTCTAATCCGGCACTGACAATTCTTGTGCCACTAAGGCGCTCGACTCGGCCATTCTTGTAAAGACGAAGGTAAGGTGAGAAATCAAACTGAATTGTGGTGTTTGGATCGGTCGGTGTAGGTACAACATGAGGTGGCGGCTGTGGATTTGCTGGTTGCGGAGCAGATTGACTCGATTGGTGGTGCGAGCGATGTAATTGTGTAATTAATATCAGAATAAGAGCAGTGAGAAGGAGAGCAGCGATTATAAGCTTGGCAAGGAGAGGAATTGAGGACAATGGCCTTGAGAATTTATTTCTCCCCGTTTTCATTTCATGTGGAGGATGTTGAGTGTTGACCATGGTGAAATGATTAGGAAGAAAAATTGAGAAGGGTGTGAAAAATATTAGAATTCAGTCTGAATGGAAGAAAAGAGTAAAGAAGAATGATAGCGACTTCTCACTTTATCCCGCTAATAATCAAAGTATCGAACCTATACTAAGACTGCTTTTGTGGGTATCCTTTTTGGGGTCCAATAATTTGGAATTAGATGAGGAAAATTGAAGGCGACCTAGGCTGGAGAGCAGGTTAGAATCAAGTTTAGATCCAACCACACCACACAGAATGTTAGAGAACAAAATAACTTTTGTGAGCATTATCATATGATTGTGCATTTCTTGTCCAAAAGCAGACCATAGTATTGTGAGAAATTTCTTTTGGTTCCATCATATTACTTGACATGTGTCCGAGTTAACAGAAACCATAAATTGACTGCTATAAAGGATAGTTGAATAAATTGATTCAAGATGAATAGATGATAAGCATATAAATTTATCAAACATTTCCATAGTTATCCTTCTCTAAGAAACATTCCTTTTTTCTCAAATTATATCTGTAAATCTTCATTTAATTAACCTTTCAAATGGTAAAGCAAACCTTTACTGAAAACTTGGCACTAGATTTAAAGAGAGGTAATCACTAAACATTTGATCTTAGTACGCATGAATTCCTAAATCTAGTGTTCAGAAAAGCAACCACCATCTCCATTTCCTTCACTGCCTTTTCGGATTGTGTCTTCACAAGGAAGAACACATGTTCCTCCCCTTCTGACACATGCAACTATGCATCTCCGCACCACACTCTTCTTCAACTCTTCGACAAATGCCATCCCCCTCTCTCTGAAGTAATCCTTCTCTGCTACCAGCACCCGTTTGCAACCCAACATCTCCCATTCCTGTCTTGGCCCCATCGGGTTCAGAGTTGGTTCTAAAACTCGGCCGATTCCGATCCGAGTCGGCCGAGTCAACTCGGAATCGGCCGGGTCCGAGCCGAGTTTTACCCGATTCTCAAGTCTGTGCGAATTTTACCCAATGACTCGGATGAATAGTGCCGAGTCAACCGATTCCGACCGATTCCTGGCCGATTCCTGGCCGAGTCAGCCGAGTTTTACACATGGCCCCTCTACATTTTACATTTTTTGTTTTTTACTCTTTTTGTATTTTACTGTGAAAACCGTGAAAATTTAAACTGCTTAATCACGTAAAAATTTCAATCAATTTAAATTCATACAACAAAATTTTCACAAATAAGCAAATAAGAATAACATTTAAATAAAATAATTTCAATCAATTTAAATTCATACAACTAAATTCAAATAATTATAATAATTTTCAGATTTTGAATCAATTTTAAAACAGTTAAATAACAGAAATAATTTGAATTTGAACTTAAAAGAGTTTGGAACGAGTCATACGACCCGTGGTGAGAACCGAATTCATTCATAACAAGCTAGACCATAGTAGTACAAGCGAATCAGAGCCCAAACAAGCTAATAAATCATTTAAATTGCAATTTTAATTATGTTTATCATTTTTTCTGTTTTTTTTTTTGTCTACAAAACGAGGCTTCTGCCAAAAAAACCAAGTTACCGAGCCGATTCTTCCGATTCCGGCCGATTCATCCGATTCCGATTCGACGATCAAACAAACGATTCCGATTCCAAATCTGAGTTTGAGAACCCTGGTTCAGACACAGGTGGTCAATACCAAAAGCTCCCGCACAAACATAATTCCATCTCTTCTTTGCCTCTTTCCTGATTTCCGGTTCTGTCGTCTCTGACCCAACAGGATCTTTACCCCAAAAAAATGGATGCATCAACACCAATCCATTGATCATGATTCCGTCCCTCCCAGCTCGTAACACCGCATTATGCGCGATGTTTGCACCAGCACTGTCCCCAGCCATGCAAACACGGCTGGAATCCCCATGCCAGGACAACCATGGATCTGGACCGGATTTGCAATTAGACAGAACCCATTTAAGAGCAGCATATGAGTCGTCATATGCAGTCGGAAGCGGGTGCTCAGGGGCAAGGCGGTAATCTACAGAGACGGCTAGAACCCTGCTTTTGGAGACTAGCAAACTAACAGAACTGTGGTAGAGTCTTGAAAAAGCCGAATGGATTACATAGCCTCCAACATGGATGAATATTAATACTGGGAGATTTTTACTGTTGTCAGATTGATAGTTAGAGATGCCTGGCATGTAAAGGCAAGCAGAGAGGCCAACATCTGTGTTGATGACTGTGTCTCTGGTGGTGATGCCAGTAGAGGGATCATGTGAGCCGGGACGAAGTCAATTGGGATTATGCGCTCGACACGGCCACTCTTGTACTGGCGGAGGAATGGTGGAAAGTCGTACAACAGCTCAGTGTCTGGATCCATTGTGTATTTTTGTGTATTTGTGTTGGTTGTGATAAGTAGGATTACTGAATTATTGGAGTACAGGTACAGCTGATAAATGAGGTTTATTTGTTTTGACATTTCATACGGGACGACTCACTTGAACGGATAAGATATGGCTTTTATGTCCGGCAGTTTTTGAAGTATGTGAAGTATGATAAATATGACTTTATTAGAAGGTCTTTTATTTCAATCTTTGTACTTTTTATGATTTAATAAAGAGAAAACAGAGGCTTTGACCTCTGTTTCTTTATAAATAAAAAATTTAATTATTGCGAATTGCGATCAATAATGAGAAGGGACAGTTGAATTATCACAACTTTTTTACTGAATTACATTGCAGTTTACTAAAACTATATCCCATAAGGCTTTTATGTGCTGTATTCTGAGAAATATCTGAATGCAATTAATTAATTGAAGTGAAAAATTCTAGCTAGTAATGTCGCCGATTTCGCATTTTGGTCCAAAAAGATACAAGGTTCAGACCAACTAAATGCACCTCGATCCCATCAATTACCACGCCTAAATGTGTTACAATAGTTCAATTCTTCACTTGGTCTGAAACATATGGTGCATGTAAAAAATAATTAAAAAAAAACATGTCATTTGTTACCAAAAAATAGTATTTAGAAATTTATTTTCCTTCTAAGTAGTAAGTACTACATGTTCGCTATATTTTTAATTAGTTGAAACAATAGTAAGTCTTAAACTACAAAAACATCAAAGCACGGACGAACATTCGCTACCTGCTCCACACTGACCGGGAAACTGGTGTTGGGATGGGGAAAGAATATAGATTATATTGATTTTTATATCAAGTGTTCTTATCAGAAATTTTCAAATGCACCATTCATATATGATAAAAATTTCATTTAAAAAAGCAATAGCACGTTATGATACACACAAAATTAATAAGATCTACGATTGTAATTAAAATTTTAATATTAAATTTTAATATATTATGGTACACAAAAACATTGAAAACCTCCTCCGAGGTAAATATTACATATGTGATGTTTGTACAAAATTGGGCCGTCGCGCGTGTGATTTAGATGGGCTCACGCACCTAACATGATATTACCAGATATTCCCCCAATGGGTTGGGCTTAGAATGAAGAATCTGAAATTTTGATATTTGATGTGTACATAAGTGGAATAGACACATCTGGATCTGGTACTGTAAAATGTAAATCTTTTACTTCGCTTGGTCATTCACTGGTCAGGAAATTTTTTTATGGTTCCAAAAATTCAGCTCAAAAGTACATCATGCACAATCATACAGAATATGTTTTTTTTTTTGTTCAGTAAAAAGTTCTGATCACTGTTAAAAGTACTAAACCTATTAGAATCTAGATCCTAACTACAGAAGGAAAAAAAATGGGAAATTAGCAATTGTTAATTCAAATAAATTCAGGACTTGAATGAGAAAGGCATGCTATTATAGGCCATAAATGTAATATACTGTAGTCAAGCTTATCTAATACGGTAAGACACAAAACTTTCATTAAGTTTGGAATTAAAGCTCCTACAGAGGCAACTATTAGAATGTCATCCTGAAAAAAATTCAAAATTGATCATGTAATTAGAAAAAAAAATCTGAAAAATAAATTTATAATTTGAATCTTTTTTAAAATATTCATGATATTAAACCATCCTAGAAAAAGACCGAAATGTTGAACCACCTTGAAAAAAAATTCTGAATTTGCCCCTGTTTGGTGTGTTTAAGCCTACGAACAATGACAATGAATAAAAGATACACTGTAAATGCGTGTCTAACGATGCATTTTTGTTTGTAAGTTTGTAAACCACAAAGCTACTGTTTAGTAAGATGGATAAATATATGATATAGTGAGAGGAAGGAATGTAGTGGGGAACCTTATGTAATGCAACATTCAACTAGTTATTCGGGGTTACTACAACTCTTGGCAGAGACAATCAATTTCAAAAGTTTTAGATGCTCAGGGCCAGTCCTGAGCGATTTGAGGTCCGGGGCGAATTTTTTTTTGTTATAATATCACTTACATATAAAGGAGAAAAAACACCACATACTGTAATTGAATAATACCAGTATATCAATACTAGTATAGCAATACCAGTATATCAGTAAAAAGATTAAAGAGAAAATTAGATCTGAAAACAGAAAATCAGATCTCAGGTCCTCAGAAACCCAAAAAATCAGATCCGAACAAAAAATATACAAATTAAATCAATCTATCTATCACTTAGAAACTTTCTATTGTTCTTATTATTACTTATTTTTGTTAGTCTACAAAATATTCCACTCGTTAAAAGAGAAACAAAGAATTTTATTTTTGGAAAGAAAAAAGCTTCGATTAAAACATTAACACAGCTGCTTGTAAAACCTAGAATTCAAACGCAAGAAAAGCATCATAACCCAAGAAATCACTTAGAGAGACCATTTCTAGAAAAATAAAATAAACAGAAATAAAACTTCTAAAGTATAGTAGAAGAAAAAAATTACAGAAAAGTGTCTTTAGCAAAAGAATTCAAGAGAAGAAAAAACAGAAGTGTCTTTATGGTCCAGAATTAGATTATGAGCCCATTTAGGTTTCAATGGTCCAGGTTACGTTATGGGCCCATTTAGGATTGGAGGGATTACAAGGTCTTTTTCTAATTTCTTTGATGTCGGGCCTGTTCGAAAAAACACAAATCAGACTTCTTGGTCCATAACTCACACAAATCTAACTGGGCCCTCTGGACCTTTGAGGCCCGGGGCGATCGCCCAGCCTGCTCTGGGTCAGGGCCGGGCCTGTAGATGTTTTACCTCTCTTCCTATTGGAATCTTTTTTGCTTGACCAAAAAAAAATAAGAATAACATCTAAAACTCTCGTTTCAAATTTTTGTCAATGGTGATTCTATTTTGTAGCGTTCACGTTCACATGTGTTATTTGAACATATGCGTTTAGAACTCTAGACGGAACAAAAAAAATTATGAGTACATGTGAACAACGTTCAGACTGCGTTTATACTCTACATTCAGTAGTGTTATCTGAACATTGAGTTTAGATGCTGCACTCATAAGTGTTTTCTGAACACTACGTTCAGACGCATCGTTTAGACTCTGGATTCACAATTGCAACTTAGGATTTCTTTTTTTTTTTTGAGAATTTGAATTTCTGAACGCATGCATCCAGATAACACATGTGAACGTGAACGCTAAAAATAGAGTTATCGTAAAGATTTGAAATAAGCAAAAGACCAGGATTGACAATCCTGACTTTTAGCTTTTGCCGACAGGCCAATGTTGCTAATACAAGTTTTTTTGCTTTTAAAGTTTTTCAAATAATCTTTCCGTTTAAATTTAATTAATTAATTTAATTTCTATTAAAAAAATCGGTGAGTGCTACTCCACATTTCAGAGGAGGATTCGGATTTTACGATCTTTGGTAAGAAAAAAAATCTAATGATGTTCATGTTCATGGATCTCCATCGTATTTGAGGCTCATTTGATCCGTAGTCTCATTTGATAAAAGCCCAAAAGGAAATAAAATATGTTCGCTTAAACTAAGGAAGGCATGTATTTTCTTTCTTTCTTTCTTTTTTTTGTTTACGTCAATTTTACTCTCTTCTCATGGACCTTGCAAAGTTCCCTCTCAGATTTCAAGTTTCCTCAGATATACCATGATTTCATAATATAAACTAGCTAGGTTGTCTTTGTCATGTCAAAATAGGTCCTATAGTTCACATCTGTTAACATGTGTAAATATTACACTTTGAAAGCCACACAACTTTCTTTTTTTTTTGACCTGAAAAGCCCGTAGGCTTGCCTCATGGCCCAGAGAGTCCATATTGACTTGCAACATCTATAAGAAAAAATTTGAAAGGGGTTAATGTCAGATTGTCAGTGTTGCCTTGGTGATGGCATCCACTACTGCCTTGGTGAGAGACTGAGAGGGAACTGGGGTGTCTGTCACATCTCTTTTGTTTAATTGTTTCATCTTATGTATCTTAATTGCAGGAGGAAAAAAAGAGGACAAGCTAACATTTATCTTAGTATCTTAATTGTTTGATTGTTTCATCTTGATATATTGTATCTTATTTCATGATACTATGGCTTGAATATCTAAGTAACATAAAGGAGTCCAAAATTAATCGTTCAATGACATTGGTTATCGATAAATTTGAGTTAATTTGATGTCAATTAAACGTGTAAATTGTAGATTTGTATGATTTTTGAAAAGTTGTAGAGCAAATTTTAAATTAATAGAAATGTAATTTTTATCGCAAGATTTAAATTTAATAAAAACTTATCTTTTGTTGAACTATCTTTATAAAAAAATGTTATTTATTTACATTTAAATAATTGTTGTTTCTTATTCGATTAAGATGTGGTATTTATGTTAAGAAGTTGTTATATAATATCCTTCATATTATTTATTATCATCATTTTTTTAGACTTCGGACTTCATATTTTATGTTATCGTCATCTTGATCCTTCTAAGTTAAAATTCTGACTGAACTTCTAGATGAGATGTATCATATATTGTGTGTTATATTATTGTCACCTAAATGCGGCGTAGCCAATAAAGCCTATATTTGCAAGCTAATGTATTATATTATCATCACCTTACCAAAAAAAGGTTAATGTGAATTTAGGTTCATAACCATGGACAGAAGTGCTTTTAGGTTGAGATATTTTAGAGGTAGAGAAATGGGAACCTTTCTTGTAGTTGATATTCTGTGCACACACAAAAAGGTTCTTTGTCACCATCCAATTGCTTAGATTCCAGATTTATGGCACATTTAATATCTATGATGTTAAAAAAGTTCACAATCGGAGATTTTATAATTTTCACACCCCTGTGATAAATATGTAGTTATTGACCTATTGATCAAGTCTAAAAAGTCATTCTGCTATTAATTGTGTTTGTTGCAAGTTGTAACGAACAAAAGTGGTGCATGAGTGGATATAATATTTGTATAAAAATATTGAAATTTGTTCTTACAAAATTGGAAATTGGTTTGGTTTAGAAATTAGAATATTAAAAATCTTTGTTGTTTGCTTTTATGTGCAAACAAGGATCGTTATCTTGCAGTACTGCAAGGATTTTGGTCCGTTAGATCTTCTGAAGTAATGTACTGATACAGATCTTAATAAAGTTTTAACGGACCAAAATTAATGTTGCTCAGATCGAGTTGTGTTGCACTGAATATGGATCCATATTGAGATAATGATGAGTTACAATTAGGATCGTTAAAGGCTGGTTGTTTAATCATTTTACGTTTTGTTTCGTGACAAATGAAATGATTACGATCAAATAATTTTTTTCATAAAATAATGAAATGATTAACCAAAATATATGGTTTCGTGATCGTTTGTTTCATAGTTTCATTTGTGATTGTATATTTTAAGAGTTGTTTTGATTTCAAAGGAAACAAACTGTGCTGAGAGAAGTTGATGAGAGAGGAGATGAATGATTTACTCTCAAAAAAAAAAAAGGAGATGAATGATTTGATTCTTTTGTATGATTAGAATCGTTCATCACCATTCCTGATTTGCTTTCGTGTCATGAGAGAGCAGATGGTTGAAGAGCGAAGGAAAGGAGTTCGATCGTTTTGATTCATTCCGATCGTTTTCTTTAACGAAAACGAATTTTTTTATCATTTATTAAATAAAACGATTAATAAAACTATCATCTTTCATGATCGTTTCACACATTTGACAGATCTAGTTACAATGAAACACACCCAATTAGCAATAGTTCGGTGCAATTAAGAGTGCAATCCGTCTTAGAGGGGAAGCGATGAATATTTTTGCAATTCATATCCGATGGTATAACGAGATATAAGTTATATAACAAAAGTATTGTATTTTTTTCTCAAAATTTTTTATACATAATTGGCAAAAATTTGAATTATAAAGATTTAGATGATTTAGGGTGACAATTTTTTCAAATTAACTATAGAGTGACAAATATCTAATCTTCTCTTTATTTTTTTATCAGCATTGACGCTTGTTAATGCATAATCTTTCATAAATGACATGGTTTTATGAGACCACATTGATTGCAATAATAATACCAATAATAATACCATGCATTGTTTACTAATAGAGATAATTCCAGAATTGTGGATTGCCAAAATTTAAATAATGCAGGTGGTTAAAGTGATATTTAGGTTTATCGTTCTTAGAATCAATTTGCACTACCACAGAATGGACTTTTAACACCGACCATTTTAAATCGGATTAAGTAAAATCGAATTTTAACTAAATTTCGATTTAAAAGATTGTAAAATAAGCATGAAGAGTACCGTACATGCTTATGTTGTGACTTTGATTGAGCCCAAGCAAGACATTATTGTGTCTTAGTATAATATCATGCAAACAAATAGTTGTTATAATGTGTTATGCTTAATTATATAGATTTTTCGTTGATTAAATCATGTAATTTGGATATAAAAATATCAATTTCACTTATTAGTCATTCTCATTAGTACTATTTTGTGGGGGGAAAAATGAGAACAAAAATTTGATTGGTACATTTCCCAAAAAAAGATGCATTTGATGAATGTTACCGGGTTTTTTTCATAAATTTAAATTTAATAGTTCTCATATGTGATATATAAACTCTAACACAATTGAAAAAAGTAACAAAAACAACAACTTTGTTAAATGATAAGAATTAAAGTATATAAAAAATATACGATTTTATTTCGATATGAGTTTTAGTTTTTAGTATTTAAATTTAGGATTTACTTTTAGGCCTTGTCTGTTCTTGCTTATTAATTATTATCTCATTTTTTTTACTTTAGATTAATTCCTAAAATATTCATTATTATGTTTATCTGAATTTTACCTAAATTCTTTGGAATATTATATTATAAATAAATAACTTTGGATTTCAACAACTATTTCAGCTTTGGATAAGTCTTTACTTTCCATCTCAGCATGTCAAGCTTAAAACGAATTCATATCTCACGAAATATTTCGTATTACGAAATAACAAATCAATGATTTACATAATTTTCAAATTTGTACATGCAAATCTCAAAATCATATGAAGTATTGAATTGCTATTCAGAATTATTCCATCGGATACTTTTCAAAGTTATCAGACTCATTCCTCCGCATCACCACACAAATAGCCTTACGGATTATACCACAAATAACCTAGATGACTTTACATGTCCGGACAAAATAATTGCAAAGAATAGTCAAAGATGCCAGCCACCACACACACTGACACACACATGACATATTTTTCACGAGATGGAGATTAATGATAGTGGATGCCACATCGTGTCTAATTTAAAATGGTTAAACGGGAAAAAGAAGAGAAATGCCATATGCCAGCTACTAATTTATCTTGTTGAGGCGAGCTATTTGTCACTTTATAGTTTATATGATATGATATTTTTTTTTATTAAACATCTAATGTCCCAAACAACCAATCCTGGCAGCTAACAGTCAAGCACCAATTCACCCTGCTAACTGCTGCACCAAAATAATAAAGAAAAATGATTCGTTGATTTCAAGTTCGATTTCAAAAATAAAAATATTTTATTATAATTGATTTAAGAATAATATTTTTTCCCTTTTTGTTTAATTCATTGAAACTATCGAATAAAATATATCACTACTCACCTGGAAGTTGGTGAATTAAAAAAATATTATATCTAAATTCTTATTAGCAAAATCTTGATATAGCAAGCTTGCTATGGATTATATTTTGAAGAGCTTAGTTTGTTCTGACTTCTCTTTTTGTTAATCTTGACGAATATAAATTCGGAGCATCCAAAATTATTTTATAGAGACCGTTAGATCTTTAAAAATGAATGATCTCTTTTACCTATGATCCTTTTAAGAATTTACCTAAAACAATAGTTATAAGCCACGTGCTTGTAATATAAGAACTACAATATGATATACTCGGTTCATATGAAGTTCACAAATAATGAAATAAATGATAAATCATGCATTTTTTAACCGGTCTGTTTCCCTATCAGCATCAAGCAAATTTGTCTGATTGGCCAATAACGGAAGGAAGGAAAAGCAGCGACAGTGATATAGTGTGCACCTCAACATGCACTCTTTTAATTGAGGAAGCAGCACGTTTATCATGCCCTTAACATTTTTTTTAAGAACTAAAACATTCCCAGAATCAATTAACATGGAAAAGAAATTTCCTACCTAATTTCAGAAAGTCTGAAGTAGAACCGTAGCATATTAGCATGCATCCATTGCACAACCTCTATATACAATTACAATTACAGGTAAATTGAACATAACAAAAATAAAAGACATACTTAGAACTAAATTACACTCTACAATCGACCCAAAGCAAGGACAGATGAAAGTTAATCTCTTCCCAAATCACACCAAAATTTCTGTACCTGATTTGCCCAGTCTTGCTACTGACGATACAACCCTAACACCTCACACCGGGAATCGGTGTTCCAGCTACCCGTGAATAGATGGCTGAATGAAGCTGCTCTTGGTTGTAAACACGACTCACCATTTTCACGGCTACTTGTTGTATCATTAAATCGTTTACACAAGATACATTTGCATGATAAACTTCTAAGTCGAGGCTTTTTAATGCGGCCATGAGTTGTGATGCCGGGTGGTTCTTTTTATTACACTGCACCCGGATCATAGCTTCAGTTTGCAAAATTTTAACCTCAATCTCCACACCAACGCACCGAGGTCCAGCGAGTCCGTTCGCAAGTTTATTTGCACTGTCAGTTGCTGGCGGCAGTGGTCTTGCGTCCCTCTCCTTTTTGAGCGTCTCAATTTGGTTTTGCGAAGAGTCCTTGTCCGATTCTAGAGTTGTTAACTTAGCCCTTAATTCGTTTATGTATGATATTGCATCACCTAGAAGGGAAGCCTTGTCCATTTTAGACACATTGGGGACCACGGCACGGAGAGCATAGAACCGTTGATTAAGTTTCTCACGGCGTTGTCTCTCGGCTTCTACGTGATTCAATGGTTCTTCCCTGCCATTTGCTGGTTTGCGGCCCCTTTTGCGTGGTCGCTTTTCAGGCTCTACAACAGGGACTGGCACATGAATGCTATCCACCTCCTTGATTGAAGCATCCAAGTCAGATTGATCAGAATCTGATTTTACTGTTTGGGTCGGGGCAGAAGAAAACGAGAGCAAGCCTTCTGTGTTGTGACTTGCTGTGCCATTGGGTGCATTAATGTTTGTGTTGCTTGCTCTTGATGTAGCCTCCATTGATCTTTTGTTATTGTTAGCATTTTTGTTGTCTATGACTGTGGCGGTATGGTGTGAGAAGGGGCTGCTGCTTCTGGGACCGGGAGGACCAGGGGAAGGCGATATGTGTCTCCGGCTTGCGCTATCTCCACCAAAATTTAACATCTCGTTATATTCAGGCTTGAAGCTGTGATGAGTCGGCACCGATTGTTGGTTTGCTGCATACTCTGAAAAATTGAGCTCTCTCCTATAGAAAGATTGGCCATTGCTGGTGTGATTTTGTTGCTGAATATGGTCTGAAGGGCTAGGGTTTGGAGCATCAGTCAAAGTGCTGGAGCTAGGGTTTTCGACTGAATTAATTTGAGGCTTTGAAACTGAGACCTCAACGGTATCTTTAATCTCAACTACAGTTGGATCCGACAGCCACAACACTGAGGGGTCTGTCTCAGCTGGATCGGTCCCAGGTGTCGACACGGCCGCCGTTTGCTGTGTTGCAATAGCGGATGCTGGAGCCCCGATCCACGAACCTGCAACGGCACCTGAACCTGGAGGACCGAAATTGAACAAAACCCGAACTTTACTCATAATTTCTGAGCTGGACATAATTACCTTGGTTGAGCCAAGCTCTAATACTCCGTTAACAACTGGTACACACACCATTGTCTGAAGGCCGAGCAAATTCGCTTGCTGGGCCCGCTCGCAGGGGGCTGCGGCAAGTCCATGACTTCCGGCAATCCAAATCGGGTTTCCACCGAACATGGCCTGACCCGGCAACCCGGCTCCGTTAACAAAATTCTGAGTCATGGACACCAGAAAGAACCACTCAGTGTCTGTCACCTCCTCTTCTACCGCATCATCAGATCCAGAACCCTCTATGAGCGAATTCAACTCACGTAGGACCCGTTTGCGGTGTTCCTGCTCAGCAGTCGAAGCGGCAGTGGAGGTGTGTTGCTTCCTCTTGTCTTGCTCGCACCCTTTGTAGTATCCATCACCCCAGCCAAGGAGAGAGGCGCCAGTTTGCATGTCAATTGAGGATTGCCAGAAGATGGCATAGGTCCAGGAATGGAGGCGATCTCCTTCAATTAAGGTTTGGAGTCGCTGTTGGAGGCTTTCTTGGTTGAAGAAGACAGGTTGGGAAGGTGCCGGAGGTGCCGGAGGAGCAGCGTTGGAAGGGGCAGAAGAGGAGGTGAGCCATGGGAAAGAGGAAGCTAGGTCGGAGGAGGGGAGGAAAGCTTCCATCATGGAGTTGTTGTCATCAGCCCAGAGATTCATGTCAGATCTATCTATCTATGTTTTTGAGAGAATGGAGAGAGAGAAAGAAAGGGGTCAACTGTCAAGGTGGGAAAAAGGGGGAAGGGAGAGGAAGGGAAGGAAAAGGAGGTCGCTTTCTGAGTGAAGATAGAAGTCGCTGTGTAAATTCGTGAAGAGAGGAATTCAGATGATAGTTTACAGTTCGTGGTCTACTTTATCCGGTTACTTGCACTGTTAACTGTGACACAAATAGAACCATTTTCAATTAGAAACTCGATAAATAAATTATAAATAGAAAGCGGCTCTTTCAAAAATAAAAAAGTGAGAGTTGCAAATACCGATAAAAAATTCAAATGATCTATATTGTAAATATCGTCCATCAAAACTTCAATTTATATTTTTTTACTATCCTATAAGTACATTTTTATATATATTTTTATTAATAAAAATATAATATAGATATGAGTTGAGTTGAGTCATATTTAAGTCATTTTTTGTAACAACTTTAGCTGTATTTGTTGGAATCTTAATTAATATTTTTTATCGTTGCAAATCATCAAGTTGTAGATATTCGAGTCAACTTTCATCTGTCGAGTTTGATTTGCAATCGAAGAAACGAGTAATTCAAAGTTGATTCTTACGCAAACTCGTGATAAAAATATACTAATTAAGACATAAGTTGAAGATGAAGTCTAATTTGAGATGCACATTCCTCCGACTACAAATCAGATTTGATAAGGTGAAAATAGACTCAAATATGTACAATTTGATAGCTTGCAACGATAAAAAAAATTAATTATAGTACTGACGAGTGTAGTCGAAGTTTGTAGAAAAAAAATACTAATCATACTTATTATTTTTTATAACAATTTTGATTACATTCGCCGTGACTGTAATTAGTGTTTTTAGTCGTTCCAAGTCACAAAGGTGTAGATATTCGAGTCTATTTCCACCGTGTCAAAATGGATTTGTTGTCGGAGGAATGTGCATTTCAAATTTGACTTCATTTTCAATTTATGTCTTAATTAGTATTTTTATCATGAATAAGCGTCAGAATCAATTTTGAATCGTTCTTTCATCGATCAGAAATCAAACACGATGCAATGGAAGTAGACTCGAATATCTCTCTTTCGTTTTGCCGATCACAAATCAAAATGATGCGATGAAAGTAGACTCGAATATCTTTTGCTTGATAGTTTGCGGCGATACAAAATACTAATTAAAATTCCAATAGACGTAACTGAAGTTGTTAAAAAGAATGACATAAATATGATACAACTCATGTCTTTATTTATATTTTGTTATTAGTTGAAAAATAATGCACTGATTCGGCCATGAAAAGGCATAAACCAAAGTTTCAATATCGTCCATTTGAATTTTATTTTACCAGTATTTCTAATTCCGATATTTTCTATTTTTCGAATTCTGTCAATAATTTTTATTTATTTATAATTTATTTATTAAATTTTTAATATTAAAAAAAAGGCTCAATGCGTACTTCTCTATCTTTTCATTTAATATATCCAAAATGATGCGTGCAAGTGCAATCGATTATTTCATGACGAGAAAGCAACCAGTTAATCACGAGTTTTTTTATTTTTTACTTTTTTTGGAAGGAAGTCAATCAAGTATAATTTGCACTCTTGGTTGCAACTTGCATGGCAGCTACTTATTGGTTCTGACTTCTGACCAGATGGGCCCGCGATAAAATTGCAGATCTACAACGCGCTTTTCTCCGAACTTATTAATTTAATAATGAAAATTAAATTAATTAATTATATAAAAAAAGAAAGATTACTTAAAAAACTAAAGAAACATAAACAAACGGGTTGCGAACACCGTTCAATTAAAAAAGCTAATTGAACGGTGTTGGCGTGTTGCTAACACCGTCCAATTCAAATTTTGAGTTTTTGCTGAGGGTGAATTTTTTATTATAAAAAATATTAATATTTTAATATATGAGTTCGGTTGTATTTAGATATTTTTTTGTAACAGACCTGCGCTTATCATGATCGTAACTAATCTTTTTTGTCATCGTAAGTCATCGAGCTGTATATATCTGAGTCTACTTTCATCGCGCCGAGTCTGATTTGCGATCGGAGAAACGAGCGATTCAAAATTGATCATGATGCAAACTCATGATAAAATTTTACTAATTAAGACATTAGTTGAAGATGTAGTCAAATTTGAGTGCACATTTCTCTGATCGCAAATCAGACTCGACGCAATGGAAGTAGACTCGAATATCTACAGTTCGATGGCTTGCGGCGTTAAAAAAACTAATTACAATTCCAACGAGCGTGGCCGAGGTTACTACAAACAAATATTAAGTATGATTAGCATTTTTTAGGTAATTTTTCGTAACAAATTCGGTCACGCTCGTCGGGACTGTAATTAGCTTTTTTTAACATTGCAAGCCATCTAGTTGTAGATATCTGAGTCTACTTCCACCAAGTCAAGTCTGATTTGTGATCGGAGAAACGAGCGATTCAAAATTGAACCTAATGCAAACTCGTGATAAAAATTACTAATTAAGACATGAGTTGAAGATGATGCAAATTTGAGATGCACATTCCTTCGACCACAAATCAGACTCAACATGGTGGAAGTAGACTCGGATATCTACAGTTCTATGGCTTACGACGTTAAAAAAATTAATTACAATCCCGACGAGCGTAGTCGAAATTGCTACAAAAAATAGAAAAATGCTAATCATATGTGATATTTTTTTTGTAGAAACTTCGGCTACGCTCGTGAGGATCGTAACTAGCATTATTTTTATGGTCGCAAGCCATCGAGCTGTAGATATCTGAGTCTACTTCCATCGTGTCGCGTCTGATTTTCGATTGGAGGAATGCGCATCTCAAATTTGGCTCCATCTTCAACTTATGTCTTATTTAGTAATTTTTATCAAGAGTTTGCGTCAGATTCAATTTTGAATCGCTCGTTTTTCCGATCGCAAATCAGACTCGACACTGTGGAAGTAGACTCGATATCTATAGCTCGATGACTTGCGACGATAAAAAAAACTTAATATGGTCCCGACGAGAACAGTTGAAGTTGTTACAAAAACTTATCTAAATACAACACAACTCATGAATTAAAATATTAATGTTCACGTACAAAAGTTAAAATATTTTTATAACTGACCTAAAAAAATAAAGAATAATATTTATAACCCTGGGTTCAAATCTTTGACAATAATGACTTTAATTTTAAATGTTCACGTTCGCATGTTAACATCTAGACGCATGTGTTCAGATGTACTTAGAATTTTCTTTTGTTTTGTTTGAATTTCTAGAGCATCTCCATTCGTGAAACTCTTGGAGTTTCTAATATGACGTGGCAGTTTCTAAATGAGTTTCAGAGATGTAGATGAGTTTTTTATTTAGAAATTGTGCTCAAGAGTTTCTTATTTAGCAACTATGCTTTAGAGTTTATAAACTGTGACATGGCTTACTCATTGGCTAAAATTGATCCGTCTCTCATGATATTGATAATATTTGCTGACGTGGCAATTTAGAAACTCTAACTTTTCAGTTTTAGGGATGGAGAGTTTAGAAACTACAAAAGTTTCACAAATGAAGATGCTCTTAGTATCATCCGAATGCATGAGTCTAAATAACACGCTTGAATGTGAATTATAAAATAGAGTCATTATCGTAAAAAATTTAAATTCAGAATCATAGATATTATTTATTTTTGCAGGTTAGTTTTAAAAAATAATTGATATTAAAATAAAAAATGTGAATGGATGATATTCACAATATAGTTCATTTTGTATTTTTTTTGTTTGAACAGTATTCGCAACACCGGCCTTTGCTATTTTTGAAACTTCTCTAATACTCTTTGGGTCCGTTTGGCAAATCAAAGAATAGCGTCAGAATAGCGGAATTAGAATAGTAAAAATAGAATAGTGTGATTTTGGAAGAGTGGTAGAAGAGTGGTATTCTTGACTATTCTGAAGAGAAAAATTGTCGTTTGGCAAGTGTCAATTGGAATAGTAAAAATATTGATAGTTATGATAATAAAATATTAATAATGATGAATTATTATAATTCTAACAAAAATAATAATATAACAAATAATGATAAATAATAATAACAAATAATAATAAAATATAATAATACTAATAAAATAATAATAATAATATTAAATAATAATAAATAATAATAATACTACTAATAATAAATAAGAATAATAATAATATAATAATTATTATCGTAAATAATAATAAAATAATAATAATAATGATGATGAAATATTATAATACTAATAATAATTAATAATTAATAACAATAATAATAAATAATAATAAATAATAATGAATAAAATAATAATATTGATGAAATATTATAATACTAATAAAATAATAATAATAATAAATAATAATAATAATAATAATATAATAATAATTATCATAAATAATAATAGAATAATAATAATGATGAAATATTATATACTAATAATAAATAATAATAATAAATAATAAATAATAAATAATAATAAATTATAATAAAAAAATAATAATAATAATGATGAAATATTATAATACTAATAAAATAAAAATAATAATAATAAATAATAATAATAAAATATTATAATACTAATAATAAATAATAATAACAATAATAATAAATAACAATAATAATAAATAATAATAAGTAATAAATAATAATGAATAAAATAATAATAATAATAATGATTAAATATTATAATAGTAATAAAATTATAATTATAATAATAAATAGGAATAATAAAAAAACATATAATAATATAATAATAATAATAATTATCATAAATAATAATAAAATAATAATACTGATTAAATATTATAATACTAATAATAAATAATAATAATAATAACAATAATAATAAATAATATAAATAATAAATAATAATGAATAAAATAATAATACTAATAATAATGAAATATTATAATACTAATAAAATAATAATAATAATAATAAATAATAATAATAAAATATATAATAATATTATAATAATAATTATCATAAATAATAATAAAATAATAATAATGATGAAATATTATAATACTAATAATAAATAATAATAACAATAATAATATTAATAATAATAATAATAATAGTAATGATGAAATATTAAAATACAATAAATTTGATTAGTTAGTCGACGGAACAGTGTATTCCGCTATTCTATCTATATGGCGGTATACCGGAATAGCCTAATTTACCACTATTCTTGTATTTTGAAAACATGTTTGGCACTCCCTATTCCGGAATAGAGCTCTATTCCGGAATAGTGGTGGTTGCCAAACACACCCTTTCTATTTAAAAATAATTTATTTACTTAATTAATTTTCAATTATAAAAAAAATCAGCGTTTTTCTGTACTTTCTGAAGTCTCCCTGAAAGGAATTCAGTCCAAGTCAAAGTTACGGTGGTCTTCCCTAGTTAATTTGATTCCCACCACTAACTTATACTATTATTTACACTACGCGCGATGCAAGAGAAATTATTAAATCTTAAAGTCATACAAATGTATTACAATCACAAAAACAACATTTTTTTTGTTTATTCGATGCATTGTATAGCGAGAAAGTAGCAAGAATAAATTCATATTGTACTTTGTATTTGTGTTTGAGTTGTCGACTTTAAACATGCAGATAACATGTATTTCGTACATCTAACACCCGCTTAATACAATTAGTTAGTAATGTGAAGAAATTAAATAATGTGGGTTTGTAAATCTAACACCTGCTTTCATAATTTTCAATTGTTATACGTGTAATTTTCTATAATTTCCAAGGTTGTAAGCTAATTGGCAATCAATTGTTATACGTGTAATTGGCAATCATCTAACAAAAATTCTGTTGAAATAATAAGTAATAATTTAGCAAAATAAGAAAATGTAATAAGAAATTATGTGTATGCCATCAAAATTTCTGAAAAAAGACCTCGGCAATCATTTGTTTAGGCTCATAAAAACAAATATTTTAATTTCTCGTATTGAAGAAATTGTGCAAGTATAAATTGATTATGCTCTCGCCTTTGCCTCTCCGACATGCGGGGTAGAGGGAAAGCTAGACTGAATTCAAGAAGCACCATAAATAGAAAGACCGGTACACAATGAGACACAAATAAAAATGTTATATGATCTGCTTCATCCCTACCCTATCTATACAAAGTAAATATGTTTATTTTTTCCTATAAAGGGGGTCAAATAAAGAGCTAATTCAATTTTGGAAAATTCAAAGTCCTATATGCAAATTACTCAAAAGCTCATCAATGAGCCAATTCAGTGCAATGGGGGCTTAAGAATATGTTTCAAGAATTCTATGAGGTGTTTATGTGATTGGAAGAGTTATTTGAGACTTAATATATGCAATTTCTATCATTGTCATATTATCAAATAATAACATATAACATTTCTAAACAAATCAAGGGTTAAAGTTTAAGAAAAGTTGGTCAGATCATATACCAATAAATTATACAGAAAATTTGTGAATTTTTTAGCTTTATTTCATTCAAAAATTCGACCATTTGAGCCTCCAAACAATTCAAAACCGATTTGCACAAATTAAATTCGAATTTTCAAGCATTAAACAGTATCTGGGTACATTTTGGGCTTCTTTACCAATTTGTAAACAATTCTGAACTTTGAATGGCTTGGATCACACAGATACAATAGAAATCAAGGAGGCTGTCAGCATCTTGACTCACAAGAACCAAGTCTGCACAAAATCGAGACAAAGAGATCGTTGAGGTTGCGCCTCATTAAACCGACATTTGGTCCCCACATTGTCGGTGTCTTAATTTAGTATTGCCCGAGACTCAAACCTGACCTTGTCAGTGACACATTAATACTTAAACCCTGCTACTCAAGACCCAAAACCCCTAACCAAATCAGATTAACAGAAGAAACGGAGAATAAGAAAATCATCATATTGAAGACACATATTTGATCCATAAGGAGAATCACAATGAAGTAAATTGCTCAACCTCAACAAAAACCTTGATCTAACCCGCACAATCTTCATACAACATCACCTACAAGTTCGACTCAAGTGAAGATGTATATCAAAATCTCTATCAAGTACTCTCTAAGGACAAAGACATTCTTACCAAATTCATCAAAGGAGACATAGACTTTGAAAGAAAGGTGAATGAGGAGAGGATAATTCAAGACAAGAAGGTGGTTTGCTTATTATGCAATAAAGAAGAGCATAACATTCAAAATTTCTATGTCATCTTCCTCAAAAGAGAAGACCACAAGAGAGACATTTAAAGAAAACTCACAAGAAAGCAATACAAGGTACTTGGTTAAGTGAATCCGAAGAGAGCAAAGATGAGGAAGAAGAAATTAACCTCGGAAGAGGCGAAGTAAAAAATAAGCTACTCCTTGTTGTGAGGAGATCAATGACTTGTATGGAGATAGCTCTTGAAGTCATAAAGAAGCAAGGCATGCCAGATCCGAAAATATTCGTTTCATAAAGCGAATGGCTCAAGCTAAAGAAGATGTATATGCCAAAGAAAAAGAAGCCTCATGGAGACTTGAAATACCAACGTGCATTCCAAGGATTAACACTTCCAAGTTGATTGAGAAGCCCTTGAGTCCTCCAATTTCAAAAAAATGGAGAAGCCATTATCACTTCCAAAGATGAATGTTACAAAGCAAATTGAGAAGCTTTTGAGTCTTGCAAAAGTAGACACATGTGCATAATTGAAGATAGCTCAACCAAATGCAAAGACTACAAGTGCTCAGGATATTGAGGTCCCTAGCCAAGCCAAAATGGTAGAAATTGATCTTTCTAAATATCATGACAATTCCTGTGATGAGTCTTACAATGAGTCTTATGATTTGGATAAAGATCAAGAGTCTTTTAATGTGACTAAGCTTAAGGAGTTACTTGATGAGTCCAAAAAAATTATGGATGTTAAAGAAGCTATGATTAATGATCTTATGTCTAAGATTGAATTGCTAAAAACTAGGGTTAATGACCTTGAGACCAAAGTCAATTTAGATAAATAAAATGAATTAAAAAAAGCACATCCTTACACTTCTAAATTTGCTAAGTTTGTTAAATCATGAAACCATTACACTAAAATTGAATATGATAAGATATATATTGGTCAAGGTCTACATGATAAATTTGGTCTTGAATTTGTAAATGAACAACCTCCTAAAATTGAAAAGAAACCAAAGTCAAATGACAAGCCTATTCAAACTAAACATCATGCCTATATGTATAATAAGAGATACATTTAGAAAATTAAGCACACTAAATCTAAATCTAGAAAGATGATAAACAAACCTAGAGTTAGAAATGATTATAGAATTATCGATCAATATAGTGCTCAACCACCAAAGCTTTATGTTAATGATAGGTATGATAGATTTCATGAGCTAAATGATAAAAGGAAACTTGATAACAACTTTCAAAAGATGTTATTTGAGTTATTATGCATATTATTTTGTTAACATGAATAATAATTTTTTCAGTATAAATATAATATGAAATAACATGCATAATAATTCAAATAATATGAATAGTAGCTCAACTAAATGTGTATATAATAACATCGATATTGATAGTTGATATCAATATTGATATCTACGGAATATTATCCTTTTCTGAAAAAATATTTACAGAATGAAAATGCACAACAAAAGAGGTGAGCAGTGAGCTCAGCTGATTTTTTTTTATTTTTTATAAAGGTCCTTTTGGTCTAATGCCACATCCTCTTAAGATGTTGATTATCAATTTTCTAATTAAATTCCACTCCCAACGAATTTAATCTCCAACTTCTCTTGCCAACTACGCTACGAAGCGGGAACAGCTCAGCTGAGTTGAATGGAAATTTTAATATGATTATTTATAATAAAGCTCGTTTTACTATTTTTATTAAAAAATGGTAGCCGCCATATTTTAAATGAAAATCCCGTGGGAACACAGCCGCCTTATTTGAATATTGATTTTCTAGATCTGAATCCTATTCTACTTTTCTAAACTAACATGTTTGTATAGCGGGTCGAGTAGTATCACATAGTTCTTTTTCTCCACACAGAGGACAACATGACATAATTTACGGAATATCATATTTTGTTTGCGTTCGCAGTGGGCATAATTTGACCACGCGTGGTTCACGTGTTAACAGTGTCGTTGGCACTTGTATGTTGTATATTTGGAACGCATGTACGCGTTGCGTGCCAATGCTATAGGGATGCAACAGTTCCCTGTGGATTCAACATTTTGTTTAATACTCGAAAAATAAAAATTGATCTCGAATTGTAATTCGGAGTCCTGAGTAAATTTTTTTTAGAAGATGTACTTTCATTAATACATGCACTTGTATAATATACTACAATATTTTCATATTTTGATCATAATTTTATCATTGAAATTCTAATTGAGATGATATAAATCTTGCTCGAAAACTAACAACAAACTATATCATACGAAAACAAAATTTAAACTCGACAATTTAAACTCTAGTCCTATCCAAACCAATCAATGTATTGATTAAACATGGGGATTGAACACAAACGAGATTCATCATACATGCATCATACTACATCTTTTATACAGCAAGGACCAATAACGATGGGTAATATTATATAGTTACCTACGGGTTTTTCATCAAAAAAAAAAATTATATAGTTAAAATAAAAAATGAAAATGACACGAGAACAAAAAACGTGCTTTGTTGCAATGAGCAGGTGCATGGCTTGACATCATGTGCACCACGACTCTCATTTGTATTATCACCACTGTTAAATAATGAAAATCCAACGTGGCCACGTGACATTATTTTGTCACTATTCGAGCCCCACTTGCTTTAATCATTGAACAACGACAGGCAATAACGACAAAGGAAATTCGAACGTGTCGATTTCTCCTTGGCGTTTTACGGCGAGGTTTGTTTCGGTTCTTGTATTTAGGGGTAGAGTTTTAAAAAAAATAATATTTAGGGTGAAAGAAATATTCTTTACATGACTAGCTCATTGTAAACGAAGACCCGTTCGTGTCCGACCCGTGGATCCGACTCGTAGATCCGTGCAAAAATTCAAAAAAGTACAAAAAAATTCAAAAAAATTCAAAAAATTCAAAAAAAAATCAGAAAAATTAGAAATATATATATATATATATTAAAATATTGTGCAGTTTTAAATTCAAAAATTCAAAAAAATAAAAAAAATTCGAAAAAAATTCAAAAAATTCAAAAATTTGGACGGATCCGACCCGACCCGCCCGGATCCGTGCTCGACCCGTCTGGACCCGCCCGGGTTTATCACGGGTCGGGTTGGGGGTTTTGGGTTCGGATCCGTGCATACCCGCCCCGTCGTACCCGTGGATCCGTCGTACCCGTGGATCCGGACGGGTCGGATCCACGGGTACCCGACCCGCCCCGTTTTGAGAACCCTATTTAGGGGTGAAAGAAATATTCTTAATTCGTGATTTGTTAGTGTCTAATTTGTTAAAATTCGTTATGAATTTGTTCGTTACAAGCTCAAGGTGCTAACGATACGAGCTAGTCAGCTCGTTACGAGTCGATCTTGAACTATATCCAGCTCGACTAGTTAACGAAGCACACATGTTATATAAAATTAATTGATAGATATTAATATCTACTTTCAATAGTTGAGTATAAGTTGCACAATATTAATTAACATATAGTCTAGGAGTGTCAAATATATTCGTAATTCGTGTCTCATCTGTGTTTGACTCGTCAAAACTTTGTTATGAACTCGTTCGTTAAGTAACGAGTCGATCTTAAACTTAACTCAACTCGGTCGTTTGCATCTTTTAGAGTTGTAGTATACAACACACTAACACAGAGAGGAGTGTGTCTTTTCCACGAGATAAGCTTGAAGCATGTGCAAAGAAAGCACGCTCAATTAAATGTTCCCAAAAAAAAAACGCACGCTTAATTTTAGTAGTTTGAGTGATCTCGGCGCAGATTGCTTTAGTGAACCAATGATTAACAATATCTCATATTTCTTCATTATATAATTTAACAATAACAGATGAAAATTTGATTAAAAAGTTTAACAATTAATTAGTTATGTCATTAAATGATCAAATTGATAACCTTCTTACCTCTGCTCTCAAGTCTCGATCGACAAATTCACAAAGTGATAACCTTCTAAGCATAGGTGTAGGTAAAAAAATACCTATTTGAAAGATGATGTTGGCTAGAAAGCACCTCCACCAACAAAGCCAAATGAGCAGCGCAAGGCAGCAAGATTCAGAAGGAAGAAATAACTTTTTGATTATTTGACGCTTAAAAAATAATAATTATATTCATGATAGTGATTTCAAAAATTGACATCTAAGACAGTTTTGTCTGCATTCATCGTTATGATTAAATTCATCACTTTTTTAACAAACGATAAAATGTTTAAGTATGATGTAAAATTTCAAATATGCATTCACGTCTTAATGTTGCGTTCAGGCAACGTTGTGAACGCTACGTCTGGAAGCACGTTCAAACGCTGTGTTAAGACGTGAACGCAGATTTTAAAAATACTTGGTACTTTTTTGTTTGTAAACTTGAGTGACCTATATTTCTGAACGCTTGCGTCTAGAAAATATGTTTGAAGCTGAACGCATAAAAATTAAGTCATGACTGTTAAAGATTTAAAATCAGATTCGTGAATATAATTTTTATTTTTTTAGAATTTGACAAAAAAATCAAGAAGAAATAAGAAAAGAAAACGGAAATTAATGATTAATGATTATAAAACACCAAGGCCTCCAACTACCAAAACAAAATCCAACAGAGGAGGCTAAACAAGATTTATTTAATAATATTATTTGGTATGAGCAGATAGAGAAAGTCCAAAGCGCCGGATCGGACTTTACAAGGGTCGGATCTAGAGAGCCTACGAAAGGGCCGGATCTAAAGAGGGCTTAATAGGGGTCGGGTAATAAGGACTTTGTTCTAAGGAAATAGGTCCGGCCCTTATCAGGCCCTCGTGGTTGCAAAGGGCCGGATCAGGGCCGGGTAATAAGGGCTTTGGTCTCTTTTTTTATATTTTGTAATTGTTAAAGGGTTGATAAGGATTTGAGGAGCTGGCGTGGTTAAGGGTTGCAGAGGGCCGAATCAGGGCCGGACGGGATCGGAGCTTGAAAGGGCTGGGTAAATAGGACCTGCATTTTTGAAATAAGGTCCGACCTTTCTAAGGCCCGACCCTTTCAAAATCTTAATAAGGACTGGATCAGAATCGGATCTGATATGGACTTTACAGGGGCCGGGTTGGAGGCCGGGGGGCTTATAGCATATCCCTGTGAGCAGATTAGAACATCATCTGCTTGTCGTTTTGTGGAAGCTCAACTCTTACTCTTCCTCATATCATTAATGATTTGACCTTTTTGTATATTTTCTATCAGCTTTTAGGAGATTGGAGGGATTGCATAGTATTTTGAATATCTGGATAATTAATTTTTAAATATTGTAAAGAAAACTAAAAATAAAAACGTTTCTTGGAGTATTTTCAGACGTAATTTAAGTATTGTTTGATGTTCTAATTAAGATCCTTGAGTGTAAAATTTATTAACTTTTCACAGCCGTTAATAGAATATCAAATGAAATTCGAATTAATGAAATTTGAAAAATAATCATTTTTTAGTTTAAATATTTCTTTATATCTTTTTAGTTTTTTTAAAGTTTATGATTAAGACTACCAAAATAACCACTTGTCAACTGACCTCCTCGCCTTCTCATTTAAGATACCATACATATTTATATTGCACTTTAGAAATTTTCACATGATTAAATATGTAGTTTTTTATTGATTTAAAAGTTGGGATGTGTTGTTCTCCCATACTCTCACTAAAAAGAAAAATATTGTCATAATCATTGATTTAAAAATAGCATTTAATTTTGTTAGTTCAATTTAATTTATCAGTGTAAACTATTGAGATTATATTTACTTATTTTAAAATTTTATTTGTTTATAAGATTATGTAAAAACTTTGGTGTAAAATTTAAATTGATTCTAAAGTAAAATTTACTTCTCGATGCAAAGCTCGAAATCATAATCTGGTATTAAAAAATATGGGTAAAATAATATATTACCAGTATCATAGGAAACAACTAACATACTAGAGTGCAACTCATATAATAATAATAATAATAATAATAATAATATGAACCATTTGACTATGTGTAGCAGCTTAATTTAAATTAATGATATCGGGTCATCTAAACAAATTCCAAAATATGATGCAAGAGGCCTTCAAAATCAGATCGATCTGCAAAAAGGGCTGAAGGCCCAAGTCTATTATATAAGCCCAAACCGGATCAAATCTTTATCTTTAACACGAATGTTGTTATATAATACTATCCGTTGGAAAAAGGGCTGAAGGCCCAAATCTATTATATAAAGCCCAAGTCTATTATATAAAGCCCAAGAATTCACCGAATGATACAATCCTCAGATGTATTGATAAGAATTGTGTTCATTTCATTTTGGTTATATTTTTTTTTACTTCTAAAGTAATATTTTTTAATTCTGTAGTATAAAAATAAAGATGTTATTATTCAGTTGTTTTTGTGACCGAGTCTTAAGAAATAACAATTTTGAATTATCATGAGAACAATTTCAGAATTTTGCATCTAAAAAACCGAATACACTTAAAGACAACAACAGCATCACAATTGAAATAACAAAATTGTAATTATTTATTATACTTAATTTTGCAGTTGCTTGAATAGTTGAATTTTGATTATATTTTTCCAGCATATTAGTGCTTTTGTTTTTAAATAAGCATAACTATTTTTTATCGTGACACAAACCTTTAATTTCATCGATCACATCTTGTTTTTCTTCTTCTTCTTCTTCTTTTTGTTGGCATTTTTTTTGGCAATTTTGCAGTGACGATTTCACAGATCATTGTACTACATTCTACATATACAATTATTTAGACTTTTATGTATGTAAATTTGTAATTACTTTTTTTTTAAACATATTTTCAGGTGTAACTTTGAAAATACTTCTAGGATGGAGTATAACTATGCAATTATCTCTCATCATATGGAAAATTCTTTCTAAATATGTATTAAGTTAGAGTTCATTTTTGAATTTTTTTTTGTGAGAGGAGCCCACCCCAGCAACCGGATCTGCTACTCGTAAAATTTCTGCTTGTTTCCTGCTTGTTTCGATCTGAACCGTTCAAAACTCATCTAATGGCCAAAGCTTTGCCTCCTGAATCAAATCACAGCCGTCCGTGACGTTCGGATCGAGACAAACTGGAAACAAGCAGAGATTTTACGAGCAGCAGATTCGAACCCAGCCATAATGTGGGCATTGGTCATGTGACATGAAAAAAAGTGAAACACATGTTGATTAAATGGTTACAACTTGAGAATCAAACTGATATTTTCAAAACTGTAAGGACTAAAATGTTAATAAACTGTATGGATTAAAATTTTAAAGGTTAACGGTATTTGAGTTATATTTTAGAAATTATTTATGTAATTTATTTTATAATTAAGAGTGAGTATTCTGTGCACAAAATATTTATAGACACTAATGAAATAACAATCGTTGATATTTATCAATAAGGATGCCGTTCAAGTTGATTTTATCATTGATAATCATATAATTAAGTTAATTTTGAACCACAGTAAAATTAATCTTTAATTAATGTTCATCGCGGTGTTTGGTTTAGCTTTTTCTTAATATTATTTTATATAGTTCTTAATAAATATTCTAATAAGCTATGCTCACGAATTTTTAATGTTGAGAAAACAAATAATCCTTTTTTTTCGAAACTCAACATGCAAAGACAAGACATAATCACATAATACATCGCACTGGTGCGGTAGGCGTGTGTTTCTTTTTTTCTTTCTTTCTTTTATCTCTGTTTTTCTTCAAATTTGACCGTTTGATCTAAAACGGACGGACTAGAAAAAAAGTAAAGACATGCACTACAATAAAAAGTAGCTGTTAGATGAATATTTGACGGTTCAGATCATATGAATGATTGAAATTAACAGAGAAACAAGAAACCATATCCTCTACATGTATTTGAATCCGTATTCTCAGCGCATTTTTATTTCTCCGTTCTCTGCGGAACTAAATCTGGACAGTCAGATTAGAAATCAACGCTTGACCGCCACCAATATGATTCATGGGGGCTTTTGATATTATTAATCTGGACCGTTGATCTTCAATCTAACGTTGAGGAGAAAAGTTCTCCTCTCTGCGAAACAAAATGTTCTCCAGTAGATTTCGTTTCACATGTATTGTATTTTTCTGTGCTCATTCTACGAAAATTTATCTGAATGGACGTTTACAAATTAGTGCTTGATCGTTAGTGATATTCAGATAGCCCATCGAATTTTAATATTAAATTTTAACATGACGGTTCAGATTAACGGATCTAAACGGATTAGTAATTACGCAAAGAAACCCAACGAATCCGAAGAAATCACAGATTTAACCTTCCTCCGACCCCACGAGCCCTTCTCTTCTGTCCTCGACTCGTGGTTCGCGGCCTCTTTATTCCACAAAATTTAAAACACAAACAACCGGGAGGCAGGAACGCTTTTGTTGGTCCTGTGATCTCGGTATCTCTCCGATCAATTTGCATCGGATTTTCCGAGGCGAATCTCATCTCTGATTGATCGACCTCCTTTTGCCATGGCGATGGACAACTTCTCTGACAAGAACGCCGTTTTCAGAAAGCTCAAGGCGAAATCAGATAACAAGGTTATTTCCCTATCTAATCTTTTTGTTTTGTTAGATCTGGTGCATGATAGTTCTTAATTTGTCATGCGGATCTGAGAAAGAGTGGTCACCAGATCTAAATTGCTGATCGATCTGGATTGTGGATCTGGATTCCTTTTTATCTGACTGGGAATTATGTGTTGCATAGATGTGCTTTGATTGCAATGCGAAGAATCCGACATGGGCCTCTGTGACATATGGAGTGTTCCTTTGCATTGATTGTTCTGCTACGCACCGGAGCCTTGGCGTACACATCAGCTTTGTTAGGTATATTCATTTCTTAAAGTTCTAATTAGATTATATTTGAAGGGTGCGAGCCTAGTTATCTATTTATTTGGGTTCATTGCATTAACTATTCTCAGGCCACGGAACTCCTCCCATTACTGTTTTAGTTTGTTCGTAACATGTTTGTATGGTAAATGAAAGGCCATTTAATGCTAATGGGAGTTTGAGACCTTTTTATTCCTGAAATTTGGGTATCAGATTACAGTATTACACATTAAGTTCATTTATCTACTGACTCTGCCCATATCTCATTTTTTGAGTAAGAAAATCTTAACTGTAGACATGATTGTTGTAATAATCAGAGATCAGAGTTCAACGGAAAATAATAAACTGAGTTAGTCTACATTGTTACTGCAGATTAACTACCCTACAATAACAACAACAAAGCCTTTTTGCCCCAAACAAGTTGGGTAGGCTAGAAATGAAGTCCATATTGGATTCCATTTCCATAAGATTAACTACCCTACTTTTCAAAATATTATTTTTTGGAGATAATTGCTTTATTTCTATATTGTATAGGTCGACCAATCTGGATTCGTGGACACCGGAGCAGTTAAAGACTATGGCATTTAGTGGCAACAACCGTGCCCTTGTCTTCTTTAAACAACATGGGTGGACGGATGGTGGAAAGATTGAGGCCAAGTACACCTCCCGTGCGGCTGAGCTTTACCGCCAAATCCTCACCAAAGAGGTTGCCAAGAGCATGGCAGAGGACACATCTGGTGTCAATAGCAACACTTCTTCTCCTGTTACGCCTACTATGGTTGCACCACCTGAGCTAGCCAATGGCATTCCAGAGATTAAGCTGACCGAGCCAGCAGTCAAGGAAACCATAGCCACTGAGTCTGAAGTTATCAAGTCCCCGAAAGCACCAACATACCCCACTGCAATTAAGAAGCCGCTTGGTGCAAAGAAAGCTGGAGGGAAGACTGGAGGGCTTGGTGTGCGCAAACTCACTACCAAGGTATAGTGACTATGGTTGGTCCTTTGTTTTTGAAACTGGTACTGTATGATATATCCATGATAGCACCTGCACTGAGACTGAGAAGATGACAAACCAATTTTATTACATTAGGTCCAATTTCAGCCTGTTTAAAAGCAAATGGTTTAGACATTTCTTTCTTTCGTGTGTGTTTGTGCTTTATCAATGTTTATTATTTTTTTGTAATTATTTCTAAAGTCCTTAATCCTTATAAGTTATATCCCCGTCAGTACTGTAAAGGGGCCTAATCAGTGGCAAAAGTGCTGCTAAATAACATCAGTACGCGTTTCTGTTTTGAACAACAACAACAACAAAGCCTTTTGTCCCAAACAAGTTGGGGTAGGCTAGAAATGAAACTATTGGGTTTCATTTCCATAAGATTGGCTGGATTTTTACGTTGGGTCGCCAAGCCTATCACAACCCTCCTCCTTCTCGGGCTTGGGACCCACTATGTAAAAAACATAGGTGGAGTTTACTCTTTTCTGTTTTGAATGGAAAATATAATTGTCTGAAGAAATATAAATGAAAAGGCAGAGGAGCAAATTAGTTAAAAAGTGCTACGGCACTGCCTAGTTAAAATCACGTGTATTTCTCTATCATAATCTGACTAGATTATCTTATACAACGTGTATTAGATAAAAACTATGCATATTAGATTTATTTGACAGTAAAAGCTTATTGTTTCCCTTTGTTGGGAGGAAAAGGTGCCAGCATTTTGTTGAACTGATTTATCTATGTATTTATATAAAATACAGCCAAGTGAGAGCCTATATGATCAGAAGCCAGCAGAACCAGCCCCAACACTGCCATCTCTGACAAGCACAGCAGCCGCCACTGACAAGAAGGGCCCATCCTATCCTTCTCGATTCGAGTACACAGAGAATATTGGTTCTGCTGAGACAAGCTCAGGTGGCAGTCAGGTTATCGGTCATGTGGCCCCACCTAAATCCTCTAATTTTTTTGCTGAATTTGGTATGGACAGCGGCTTCAAAAAATCTTCTTCTTCATCCAAAGTTCAGGTATAATCATCTAAACTAGCAATCCTCAGTCTAGTTGACTATCAGGATGATGACATGTGAAGTTATAAGATGTAGGTTTCAATGGGTCGGATTCGGATCAGGTCGGCACTTCCTTATCATTTTTGTTATTCGGGTTTGACCCGACCCCATCTGACCAGGTCAAAACTTTCGTGGCCCTATCCCGATCATGGATCGACCTGACCCGACTAATTTGATTAAGAATTTAATAATTAGATTTTATTTATTTATACAACTTAATCGATTTTGACTAATATAATATGCATAGGACATCCTATGTTTTTTTAAACCATCTGATCTTCTTAGAGATCCCGCTGAACGAATTTTGAATAGATCAGAGCACTTGCAATATGCGTCCAATGTCCTATGTATAGTGCATTAGCATGACCCCAACTTAATCTCAATAATATGTATAACTAATCTTAATTAAATTTATTATAGTAAATAAATCATTACTTAAATGTTAAGTTCCAAATTAAGTTCAACGTAACACAATTGGACAGGTCAACACGGTTCAAGAATTCTAGACCTGTATTCGACTCATTTTTTCGCAGGTCACATCGGGTCAGGTCGCATAAAAAATTGTCACCCCTAGATGTATACAAGTCATTTTAGAATTATCTGTACACTTTAATAAATATAAATATATTTTTTTATTCTGCAAACAATTAATTGGATGTAAGAAAAAAGGAATACAATTAACTAACATTGTAGGAGTTCCAAGATTCAACTTCTTTTGTTTTTATAACCAGGTGGTCCCATGGGATTAGAATAAATATGTAAAGAAACTGGAAGGTAGTTCAAAATTACTTCGGAAAATACCTTATTAGTCCCATAAGAGCGAAAGTTAGTTTTGCTTTGACCCCAGCCTAGATACAAGGAACAATGGTCTTTGCTTGTGGGAAGCGGGAGGTCACCCATTTGGTGTGGTTTCCAGTGGCGATACCTGTACTCACCTGTGTTGTTCCGTTGAATCCTGCAAGTTCTTATATTAAAATCTTAAGTTACACTGCAATAATGTATCTGATATGGGTGTTACACCGGTTTTCATCAGCATTTTTATTCTTTTTGCTTGTTTTTTTTTCTGTAATCGTGTGCTAGGGGAACTAACTGTGAGTTCAGAGATGAAATTAACAGTTAGCTGGGCTTTGTATGAGCTCAAGTTTCTGCTGAGGATAGATACCAGTAAAGATTGGTTATTTTCCGTACGGTGATGGTAATTATTGACGTAGCTTGTGAAGTCAGTTAGTGCATTAGCTTAATGGGGTTAAAAGCACTACTTGAGTAATGTGATTTGACAAAAAAAAAGAGTTTTTATAAAATATCACTACAGAAGCAAACTTTTTTAATTCAGTAGGATCTTTCATCTCCCTTTGGGGCTCACTTAATCTGATGATTGAGTTGATTTCATGATTATAAGTTCATAACCTAAGCCATTCTCCTTTTTGATGGAACAGATCCACTAATTCTTTTATTCCAGTTAGTAAGAGGGATCTTGAACTAAGAAATAGACCTAAAAGCTAAAAGAGGCGTTTTCTTTGAAGTCACAATTTGTTGACAATTATTTTTTTGTCAGGTTGAGGAGACAGATGAGGCAAGGCAAAAGTTCTCCAATGCAAAGTCAATTTCTTCAGCACAGTTTTTTGGTGATCAGAGCAGAGCTGACCGAGAGGCTGGGATCTCCCTTCAGAAATTTGCTGTATGTTTTTACTGATCCAATCGGATGCTTTTTTATTTAAGTAATAGACAGTGGCACAGTGGCCTATCACAAGACTTTAAATTAAGTGCGAACTTATTCTTTCTCTCGGGACATATAATAATTATTTATTTATTTATTTACTAGTTACATTTATATATTTATATATCTTTTCATGGCATGGATGTTATCATAAGGCTAACCAAAAGTGGGAAGAAATTAACTGGATGTTTGCCTAACATCCTGACTGGATTAAATTTACTTCTTTCTGATGTTGTTCAGCAAAGTTGAAGTTATGAATAGGGCAAGAGGGCCTTTTCAATAAAATAAATACTCCATCCTGTGAATATCTCTTTTCTCCAACTATCATTTCTATAAAATAAATGCTCCACTGTTGCCAATGGAATATCTTAATTCCATTTGGTTGGAATAGGAAAGGGCTTAGTTGTAGGATTGGAAAGGAGTAGATGTAAATTTCTCCTCTATTCCTCTTTTTCCTACTATTCTACCACCATGTTCGACCCTCTTGCATTCATGTTGGGCACCTCCTATTCCAACCCACCAAGCAGGACCTTTCATGTTAAGCTACTCCTGTATCACATACTAACCTGCAAATCTGTTTAAGCTGGTTTTGTCCTGATAGCAATCAATAGTTGAGTATAATGACATCATGAATGCATATTAATTGCCGGTCATATTAAGGTCAGTGTAAAGTAGGGTCGCTGAAATCAAGCAGTTTAAGTTTTATTGTCTTTTGTTCATTTGATAGGGGTCTTCGTCCATATCCAGTGCTGATCTTTTTGGTCGCGACGGAGATGATTCTCAACTTGATGTTAGTGCAGCTGAGCTTATTAACCGTCTCTCTTTCCAGGTAAATTAGTCTTTGACTTTTGTTGAATAAACTATTTCCAGGTAAACATTTTGTCTTCAAGTTTTATTGAAAAAAGCTATTTAGTTTGGATGGATAGATCCAACTTATCACCAGCTAATAGCTTATTGAAGTCCTATGAGTATCTGTTTTCTTCACTGTTTAATTCTGCTTATGACTGATGAGCATTGCAGTTTCCATCAAGGGTCAATCAGATAAATTATGAAAGATCAGTCAATCAATTAGAAAATAAATGAATTGACTTGGCAGATGCCAATGCTTACTAGGTATTCTTGACTGAAATATTATGCCTAGGGACCAAAACAGTAAACAAGTAATACTTGGTACTTTTTTAATTAACCACCTTCCCCCCAAAAAAATAATAAGGGCTTTTGTAAGTTTCTCCTTTTGTTCCTTTTTTAGGCAACTCAAGATTTGTCATCACTAAAGAATATGGCGGGAGAAACTGGTAAAAAGCTGACATCGTTGGCTTCAAGTCTGATTAATGACCTTCAGGACCGTATCCTCTAGTGAATGCATTTCTTTATTTGAAATGTTATGTCAATATACATGACTCATCTCCAAGCGGGTTATGTCATATATATCTTGAGGCCAGATCTTCTTTTAGCCAATCAAATGTTCTTTTAGATTTTCCTTGCCATTCATAAAAGGGTGTGTAGTTTCTGTGTGGTGTTTTTTTTTTTTGCTCCATCAGTTATAGATTGAAATTAAACTATATGGAACAGACTTCATATTTGCCTGCTGCTGCTATTGCTACTCTTGTTTTGTAACTGTTGAGTTTGTAGTATTTGGCGTGTTTAATTTGGGGCTAATTCTAGTGGTAAGATAGACTCGCTAGAGTATCTCCATTCATAAACGAAGGTCCCAATTTTTTAACTGATGGGGTAGGTTTCAGTCTTAGATAGCCAGGAGCACAGGATCTGTATTTTTAACTACTGGTACGTATTTGTCCGATAAATGTCGTACAGTATTTAGATGAGAGGGAAGAGCTGATATCACTTGAAGATATCTGAGATGGATTTCTCTTGGTTTGCAACGATGGACTAATGGGTTCACAGAATTCGATCGTATCACATATTAATTCAGAATCTTTTCACTTTTGTTACTTCTAATTTGACGGACAAACCCCAACACTCGGCCTTCATTCGAAATTTAAATTTTATTGAGGTCGAATCCGAGGAAAGATCGAACAAAGCCCAAATGTTCTTCTCCGGTGCGAACAGCATCTCTCATTAGTGTTGTACAAACGGGTCGGGTCGGGTACCTGTGGATCCGACCCGTGTGGATTCACGTGTCCGAATTCAAAACTTTCAATCCGACCCGTGATAAATCCGGGCGGGTCGGATCCAGGCAGGTCGGACACGGATCGGGTTAGGATCCGTCGGTTTTTTCGAATTTAAAAAAATTTCTGCACATTATTTTAATATAATTTTTTTTTTATTTTTTTGAATTTGATGTGATATAAAGGTTAATTTTTCTGTCACGGATCTGGCGGGTCAACGGGTCGGGTCTGGGAGCGGGTCGGGAACGGGTACGAACGGGTCTGGAGATTTTTGGCCAACCACGGATCGGGTCGGATCTGGACCACGGGGCGGGTCGGGTTGGATCCACGGGCGGGTATACCCTCGCAGGTCTCAGCACAACTCTATTTCTCATTGCTCGAATCCGAATTCTCGGAGGAACTAATTTTCTCCGTAGAGAGGATTCTCCATATGAGCCGTTAGATCAGATCCAACTTTGGAACATCAGACAGTCGTTGTGAAGAAATATTTTACAAGTTGTGCTTTTGAAAAATTCGTCTTTCAAACATTTTGAAGATACCATCGAAGATCATAAAATTGTTGTATAGCGTATGTAAAGATGATTGCGACGTATGTTCGGTTTGGAGATGTAGTAATTTTTGATACTATATTTTGCATTAATAATGAAAAATGGGCTTTCAGTGTTTTCGTTGGTTTCAATTATTTCAGAGAGATTGTGATTTTTGGTGCGACTTTCATGTGTGACCAAACTAAAGAATCTTTTGAATGAGTGTTTACAAAGTTTCTCGAGACACATGATGACAAAAAATCCATCACCTTATTTATCGACCAAGATACTGCAATGAAGTTTGCCGGATACAAAGCATGTATTATGTTTGTGGCATATATGTCAAAATTGTCAAAAATATTTGTTGCGCTACAACAAGATTAACATAACGGGAGAGTTTCGGCTCGTATGTTCAAATACGAGGAGGAAAACAAATTCGAGAATGTCTTTAATGCTCCATGAAAAAGTTGGATGACAATTCGTGTCTAAAGTTTATATCTGATAGCAAAAAATGGGCATATTGTTTTTTGAATGATGCTTATACTTTAGAAATCCGTAACACGCAAGTTAGTGAAAGCATTAATATAATTTTGAAGAACTATTCAAATTGTAAATTAGATTTAAATCATTTTTTGGAGCACTTTAATAAGATTCTTAATGAAAACGTGAGAAATAGATCAAATTGTATAACATGAGAAACAGGTTAAAATCAAGTTGAATTTTCCAATTGTTCATAAATTCGGATTGTATACACAGGAACCGTTGGATCTGATCCGCTCGGATGGAGAGTTCTCCAATCTGCGCAGAAAATTAGTTTCGCAGAATCCGGATTCCTCATAGCTGTCCCGATCGTTTCTTCTCCAAGTTCTTCTCCGTATTCCAAATCGCTCTTCTCCGGATCTAAGCTAAGCTACGTCACGCCCCCCCTTCTCTCTCTAGCCCCTCCCCTGCTAGCCTCTGTGGCTGTTGTGGTGCGTCGTCTCTCTTATACAGGGTCGCTCTCTCTCTCTCTCTCTCTCCTACTAGCACCATCTTTACTGGTGCTCAGCTCGGTAAGATGCTTCTCTCTGATTCTTTCTTCCTAGAATAAGTTGTTTTCAGCCGTGAATATCTTTTGAATTTTGAGGCAACTGAAATTTCGGAGGGCAGTCTAAATGTATCTATTGCGAGAAAATCGTTTCCAGTCTTCCAATCGTATAATCATTTCCTTCACCAGGGGTTAAGCTCAATTGAAATCTCATATAATTAGGGACATATTTCTGATGGTGCAATTGGCGAACTGTAAGCAATTTGCTGACATCCTTTCACATATCACTGCGTGCATCTTAGCTCATAAATGTAATTTTTATGTTTATAGAAGTCTAGACTAAAGCCCTCCCAATTAGAAAATGTATATTTCGCTTCTTTTAAAAGCTGGATTGATATTTCAGAAGGAAGCATCAACATGAGTTGGTGTTTCGGCTCTTGTCACTTGTTTTTGTACAGAAGACTAGCTGTGCAGTCATTAACATCATGCCTTTTCTGATCCAGGCCAAATATTGGGCATCAGTTGATCAGTGCAGTGCCTGGGCTTCAAATAATTCGAGCTGGGTTTAAACTTTATATTCCCTAGTCAGAGGTGAACAAGATACGGGTCATCTGCCTTGCTATGAAGCTGAGTGTTTAAGCTAAGCCAGGATCATTATTCATTAGCAGGCTTGTAATACAAACTTTTTCTGTTCATTGGTGACATGTTGCATATTGAATATTGATTAATGTAATTTTGAATTAAGTAGATATCTTTTGAGCTTCTATCTTATAACACATATTAATCAGGCTTTATGCTTTAAATCCTTTCAAATCTTTATCAACAAATTTACTGGACACAGCTCAAAATATAAGTTTTCGGTTGATAAACCCAAATACCTGCAACATGAAAAAAATGATTTGATATTGACTGGATAAATATGACTAAAAAATTGCAATTGTATGTATTATAGGATTTGCACTTTTTGGCCACAATTATCATGGCAATCCATTTGCCAAACATCACGTTTCCTTTTTCTTTTTATTTTTTTTTTATATTGCAGAGGTTAATTTGCAAAAATAAATATGCGAGATCCTTTCAATGCGCCTATCCAATACATAACTTCTGATGGTCAGTCGTCAACTGATCTGGCACGGCCTGATGTAACACCTCGTACCGACTGCGCAAACGGCAATAATGATGCGGCACCCTGGACACCAAGTATTGACTCCTCAATAAGGTTATTTTATTATAGTTACCCCAAATACAGTTTTGGGAGAGTGTTTGAAATTGGATTAAATTCTTGATACTTTAGTTTCAAATCTCTAAACCCGTGCAAAATCAAATGGCCCATGAAATAATGTATGAAATAAAAGAACTTTTCTAAAAGCTTGAATAAAAAGAGTATATATAAATCTTTCCAGATTCTGAAGGGTGTTATAATGCATGATATCGGACTGGTTGATTTTGATTTTTGAGGTACTTGAAAATATGCATGAAATGTATGTTCTAATTTTCTTGTAGGCATCAATTTTACAAAGCTTCTCTTGATGATAAAGAGTTGGATCCTGAGATCAAGGTGAGTGGTAGAGAAGCCCTCGTACTTTCAGATTTAGACAAAAGCTCTTAAACTTGGATT